>JAWRVZ010000067.1:2122500-2137500 GCA_037043235.1 Rhodeus uyekii
ATGTATATTTCCACAACATTTTTAGAAGAGACATTTGTTTGTGTTATCAACTGAAAGTGACGGTATGATATGTGTATTCTTACAAAAGTTTGTTTCAAACAAACGCTGCTCTTTTGAACTTTCTATAAATCAAAACTTGATAATAATAAGAAGAGTATATTATAATTATTTCTGAAGGATCCTGCGACTCTGAAGACTTAATACTCACATAGAAAACTCATTTTAAAGTGCAAAAATATATGTTTTTGTTCAAAGTAAATGAAAAATTCTGCATGATTGTGTAAAGTAAGAGACATTATCATAAATAATGAACAGTTCAACTATTTAAAACAAGCACAGGAACACATGATGTCATGGTTTGGTGAAATATCAGTACCGACATCCACAGCTGCATTTTTTTTCTAATTTAAGTCAAGTAAAACCTAAAATGCTTCTACTGTATTGTTTTTACTGTAAAGTACTGGCAACTACAGCTACCAGTATTTACTATAAATTACAGGGTTTCTTCACAGTGTAGAGTATAATTTTGCATTAAATCAGGTCACATTTCAAAATGCTGGAGTTTTTAGTTATGATTCATCTTAATTTAAGTACGAATTTTATTCTAAGAAGCTCAGATTGAGATATTGTTGAGACGAGTGATTACAGGCTTCTTGTTCTTTAAAGATCTGACAAGAATACATTTGATCTTCATTTGGTCTCATTGCAGTGTAAGAGAAACTGGGATATTAAGATTTCATTTGTGTTTTTTTTTTCAATCCTATGAGACAACACTGGATTGACCGCCTCTCTCTCTCTCTGTCACACACTTTAAATAGTAAGATAAATGGATACGATCGGGACTAGAACTCTTCCTGGTGGCCTGATGCCAGTGTTTTTATCACGAGGAAACTCTTACAGGGGCATCTGAGGTCTGAGGTCTGTGGTTATGCAATCACTAGTACAGGTTAGAAGAAACTGCAACAAGTGCTTTACACGCATACCAGGTTTGTTTCCTCAAGGCTTTACAGTACAGTTTACAGCACAAAATGCAATCACACTGCATAAACACATGCAGAAAGCATCGCATCAGCAAACTGTTGGTTTAGTCTGACAGGAAATAAACTCTTCAACTATATTTGACCGCGCTGTGCTGGATTATTCACACACACGCACCATGGTTAAAGTGTCAACTGCATTTTTTCACTTTCGTGGAAGTGCAATCAAGGGAGCTGAAAACAAATTTTCAAAGCAGAGACATATTTATATAAATACCTTTCTGTTATGTTTCGTCATGGTTGGGAAGACAACTCTCATCTCTATATTTGTCTCTTTCTTTTTTTCATAAATCACTACCATTGTTCAGCCTTCACATCTTTCTGTGGGTCTTGCAAAAAATGTAACCAAAGAAAAATATTAAAAAGGGCTTGTGACAAAACCTTGTAACTCCACCCATGCAGCACGTAGTTTGGAGCATCTCTGCTTGTTTGCAATGCAAGCGTCTTAATTAGCCTGTGCAAAGGACTTTGTCTTTAAAAGTATAGTCCATTTAAAAACCTAAATTCTGTCACCCTCATGTCATTACAAATCCCTAAGACTTTCGTTCATCTTCAGAACACATATGAAAATCTTCTAACGAAAGATTTCTGTCCCTTGATACACAGCTATGCAACTGAATTTGACATTTCAAAATGTTCGTAACGATATCAGAAAACTAATCCATATTAATTACTTTCAGAATCAGTTTAGACCAAATTTCTGAAGAGACATCACTTTATATGAAGAACAGATTTAATTTAGCCTTTTATTCACATGTAAATATTAATTAACTAACATATATAGAAGCTTCTTAAGGAAACTCAAATGTACTGCGCAACACGAGAACGAACCTCATTGGTTCTCGCTGAAGCCCAAACGTGATGCGCAACACGAGAATGAACCTCATTGGTTTTTGCTGAAGCTCAAACGTGATGCGTAACACGAGAATGAACCTCATTGGTTCTCGCTGAAGCTCAAACGTGATGCGTAACACGAGAACGAACCTCATTGGTTCTCGCTGAAGCTCAAACGTGATGCGTAACATGAGAACGAACCTCATTGGTTCTCGCTGAAGCTCAAACGTGATGCGTAACATGAGAACGAACCTCATTGGTTCTCTCTGAAGCTCAAACGTGATGCGTAACACGAGAACGAACCTCATTGGTTCTTGCTGAAGCTCAAACGTGATGCGTAACACGAGAACGAACCTCATTGGTTCTCGCTGAAGCTCAAACGTGATGCGTAACATGAGAACGAACCTCATTGGTTCTCGCTGAAGCTCAAACGTGATGCGTAACATGAGAACGAACCTCATTGGTTCTCTCTGAAGCTCAAACGTGATGCGTAACACGAGAACGAACCTCATTGGTTCTTGCTGAAGCTCAAACGTGATGCGTAACACGAGAACGAACCTCATTAGTTCTCGCTGAAGCTCAAACGTGATGCGTAACATGATAATTAACCTCATTAGATCTTGAGAAATCTAAAACGTGCTGTGTTACATAAGAATGAACCACATTGGATCCTATAGAAGCTCAAACATACTGCATAAAAGATGAATGGACCTCATTGGTCATTGCTGAAGCTCAAACGTGCTGCGTAACATGACAATTAACCTCAAACACAGGAGTTTTTGCCCAAACTACAGAAAATGAAACACATAGCTACAGTAAACTTTATATTCTGTAAGTTAATGAAAAAGTACAAACTCAATTGATGCCTCAGGTGCAGCCCTTGTAATGATTGAAGAAACTTTGGGTGAAATCAGGCTCAGTTGGTGGGCCAGTTCTCCTCTGGCCAACAAACAAACAGAGCATGACTATGATAAAGACAACATTTCAGGTCAGAAGTCAGATTTAGATCGGAACACTCAACATTTTTAATCCAGTTCCCTCTAGTTGAAGATCAGATTCATGAGGCTCTAGTAGAGTCACGATCTCTGCATACGCTTCAGGGCTGTGTTGTGTCGTATCGAGGTGCAGGTTCTTCATCTGATCTGAATACAGCCCGCATCCGGCTAAATACGGTAAACTCGGGATAAACAGAGACTAATATCAGTCAATATCAGTGATTTAGTCACTGTATCAAATAAATACCTAGGGCTGTAGTTGTTTTCTCATAAGACTGTGGGGAAAAAAAACAGATCTAGCTGTTTTTAAGGCATTTCTGTATGCAATAGAGCTGTCTTTCCACAAAATATGAAAAACCTCAGGAGGTAACCTTTTAGTAATATGTTATTAATATAATGACACATGCAAATGTCTGACAATATATAAAGCCACATATCAACTTTAAAAATATGTTATTTAGTTATTTAAATAGTGTTCTTTTTTCATTATCCATTCTAATTATTCAGAATTCCCTAGCAACAACCCGAAACACAGTAACATGCTAGTAGCTACTAAAACATTTTAGCAACCACATAGCAATGCCCAAAAAATGCAATCAAACAGACATGCAAAACGTTGTAGTAAGTGCATTGCAACATGCTAGAAACCACCCAGAACTCCCAAACAACACTGAACACCCTAGCAAACACATAGTAACACACACACACACGTAAGCAGTGATTTTTACACTTGAGACTTTAACATTTTCTTCTATGCACTGTATAAATGTACACGTTGTATAGAAATGCTATTTTCATGGGTGAAAGTTGGCAAAACTGAAAATACTGAAACTTAAAGCTGGGGGCCTGGGGGCCGCCAGGGCCCCCTGGTAGGTCCTGCATTCCTTGCAAATTATTGTGTAGAAACGACCTCTCCTGGCAACTTGCAGCTACTATAAAAAGGGTGTGAAACAAGTATTTCAAGTTAGCAGTTGAGAAAATATTCACCAATTTTGGGAGTTCTAAATTATTACTAGAATCCTTCAGAAGTATTGTATTCTATAACTCTGTCATTGGTTTTGCTTCTGCATCTGTTGTTCTATAACTAACATTTATATTTAATTTTGGTTTGTTACTTAATTCACTTTCTCTAATCACCACAATCCATTACATCATCATCAAAAAAGCTTCAAGCTGCTTCGTGTTATAACCAACCGGCAAATTCTTCATTTTTTTCAGATTACTTTTAAAATTTGCGAGCGTTGTTTTCTTGTACCTGTTGTTGTCCTCAAGCGAGTGTAAATTGAAAAATACGATTGGACGCCGGAGTCTCACTGACCAATCAGAATCGCCGACACAACTGCACTCCGCGCGGTTCGTCTGTCGCCCACCCGGAACTTCTCGGGTAATTCTCTACGTAATCACATTATCTCCGAAGATCGCCGAGTAGGTACGATTGGTCTGTTGGTCTGTCGCCATGGACATTGGTCTGTTGGTCTGTCGCCCTGTACCCCCCCCCCCCCCCCGAACTGAAATCTCAACGGATTTACGCGATTTGGAAAAACGGTTCCTGGCGAGGTTCAAAATACGGAATTCCGTCATAATACGGAAAACTTTCACCCATGTATTTTTAATTTGCTTTTTAATCCTTTTCATTTTGCAGTTTAATAATGAATGCTCTGTTTGGCCTCCTGGAGCTGTTTTCCTGCACGGACATCCTCCGACTGAGGAATGCAGCAAACAGCCAGAGAGGAAAGTACATTGGGCCATTATCGTAGGGAACGGAGCCATCGGGAGAGGAAGAGAGAGCGGCAGGCGAGGGTTCGAAACAGTAGCATGCTGTGTGCTCCAAGGCACGCTGGGAATGCGGTCCGACAACCTTCGGCTCACAGAGCAGCGACTCCTGCTAATGAGCCATCGGGACATGGGCTGGCATAAAACTGCAAAACACACGCACACACACACACACACAAATGCACTGACAAGGCCTGGATTTGCATGCATCCCTGATATTGCATTAAAGATCTTTCTCTACCCCTCTCTCTCTCTTTCTCTCTCTCTCTCCCCAATCAGCCCAGTTGCTGAATAATACAAAGCAAACACTGACCTACTTTTACACACAGGGAACATGCGAGAAGGAACACCAGGAGTGGATTACACTAGAAGGGCTGGGCTGGAGCAAGAGCTGATAGAGAAAGAGAGGAGAAGCAGTGCACTAATCTCTGTTTGTTCAACTGGAGGTAGATGACAGACGTGCAGGTGCAATAGGAAGGTGAAAACGCCCAGTCAGGCCCAATTCCACACATGAACCAGAAACCTTAATTAATTAAAACATTAAGTTTTTATAAAACAAGCCTATTGGACATACAACACACATACTGTTATTTAAGTAAATGATATACATACACACACACACACACACACACACACATATATATATATATATATATATATATATAGCTGCTTTGAAACAATCTCTATTGCAAAAAGCACTACAGAAATAAAGGTGACTTGACTATGATGATGAACAGAATTATTTTTAGTCTTGCAAGCAAAAATCGCTGATGTGCTTTATTTTGACTACACTGGAAAATCGTGTCATTGCTTGGGAAAAGATTTGCTTACATTTCAATAACTTATTTAATTTAATCATTTAATAACTTAAACTTGTCACAATCTAAACCTCAATGGTCCCTCACATCAGCTTAATTTTCTCTCAAGTCAACTATAATTTCTCCTTTTTTGTTTTTTTCTTTAGATTCTAACTTGGACATGGTTTCATGAATCCCCAGCGGGCAGTGGATTGCGGTTCGTCTCTCGCTCCGGGTTTTCTGAGCGTTTGTAATGTGATTAAACACGGAGGCACTCAGAATACCACAGGCAGGAGGGCCTCTCCTCTCCTAGAGGCCAGTGTCGTATCCTCCTCTCTCTCGCTCACTGAGACACACACACAGAACAGACCCTCGTGCATATGTCAGACCATCTATCTGATCCACACATTTTTTCTCTCCCCTCTGCGTTGATTTCCATGCTGGAGGTGGGTATTTTCCATTCCATGGCAGGCAGACAAGATCAGACAGGCTCGTTCTGGGCGGCCCTGAAGCTAAAACACATCCCTTGATCCGAACGCCCCAGCTCCATTCACAGCTCCAGCTGATTTCCAGTGGGCCTTGAAAGTCTTTCAAACTTTTCTGTCTGCCGTCTGATGAAGTAGAACAATGTGTTGTCTCATGCTGAGAGAGAGAGAGAGACTTGGCGGATATGCTTTGACAAATTGTCAAGAACAAGCCGACAGATGAACGAGGGTTTAAATGACTTTGTGAAACTGAATGAATGCATCTCAAACACTGCAGCCAACATCATCATGAGATGTTGACATTATACATGACTCAACCCACAAATGAGACCTTTTCGCCTGGCTTTGAATGAGAAACAAAGACAAATCAATGAGTTACTAACAGATCAGGGTCTGTAGGAAATGAAAATCAGTTTTTCCTAGACAGCAGCGAGATCTAAAACTGAGACTTTTTCCTGGAGTCTCCTATTTCTCAGATGCAGAAAAAAGACTCTAGTAATCGCTCAGATTCACCAACATACAAGATCTGGAGTCCATTCTTTTTACCCTGCTTAATACATTCAAGATTATTTGACAGATGCCAGATCTTCAAATCTTGACGATTGATCACTGCCTGATATGGTTTGTCAAACAAATTTCCTGAACTAAACATCTGGATTAAGTGTGTTCTTGTGTTCACTGTAAAGCAGATATCGATGTCATCATCAATGCAGCGATTGGCTGATGGCAAGACATCAACATATTGACATCATCAATTAAAAAAAAGAAAACGGTGCTCTTACAAGAAAGTAGCAATGACTGGGGTAGACTTTCACCTTTAAAAAGATGCAGTTTAATCTTGTTTATGTGAAATAAGCTGCTTCTGAGCTTACGTTCTTGTTGCTTTGACAGCAAATCCAGGATGAGCTTCGAAGAACCTAAAAATCCTGGATCATGTCAAATCGTCAAAAATAAAACAGAGAAATGCAGCTGTGAGCAGTGGCCCTGATCTGAGCTGTTTTTCAGAGTCATTTTACAGCTCTAGACTCTTAAATGACGACGACTGACTCATTCGCTTCTATTTCTCCATTTGAATTCCAAATGGAATCTTGACAAAGGCTGGAATTCATTACACGGCTTTTAGTATCAGGACGGATTTTAAAACATTTATGCATTTGGCAGATGCTTTTATCCAAAGTGACTCGCATTGCATTCAAGAAACACATTGACATTCTAATCAGTTCTTGCTTTCCCTGGAAATCGAAACGCCAAGCGACACATTCTACTGTTTGAGCTACAACACTAAGATTTATACACTTGCCGACTTATAGAACAAATGGTTGAAGAGACGATCTGAGCATCTTATACTAAACAACTGAAGACCACGCAATACCAGACTTTGAGTCTTTATCAAAACCAACAAGCTCAGCAGGAACACGTGCCTCGTTGCTAGAAGATTCATGACAACTGAAAACAATGTGCTCAAAAACTGGTTTAAAATATCAAACAACTTTGATAATCAACCAATGGGATTTGGATATACAAGATGGTTTTCAAATCTTAATCATGGGAAACCACATACAGAGAGTTTCAATTGACTTTGAGCATTAGAATCCTCTTAATGCACAGACTAGAGGATTCACCCGGACCGCGAAGCTTGTGAGATCAAACGTGACTTGAGAAGAAAAACAAACGGGAGACGATCGACATCATCAGCAGGCTCTCCTGGTGTGAGTTTTGTTTTACTGCAAGAAAAACAAAGAATATGGGGGATCTTCTTTCTCAATACTCCAGTTTCGTGGCATGTTTGAGGCTGCCAGGTTTCATGATATTTACGATAAGTCTTTAGGAGCAGTAAAATCATCGTTATGACACAACAAATCGTAATGGCACAATGAGTTTTGCTTTGCGTTTAGGACAAAATGTTGATTGCGAGAAGCTTCAAATCAGGTTTCAAGTGTGTGGCCAGTCTTACTGGACATAATCCAAGTCTGAGTCTGTGCCCATCATGCACTATGCCATTGTTCTGTGAAATCTGTCAACACTGACCAGCACAGACTGTACATGAGGACACAAATCTGTGCAAGAGTCATGTAGTGTATTGCATCTTTCAGATCAGCGGACTCAGACTCTCAGAGCTCCGACACTCCTGCCTGGAAGCTTATGGTAATCCTGAAGACCTTGACTAGCTGGATCAGGTGTGTTTAATAAGGGTTAGAACCACATGATAACTAATAGATAACTATATTTTGCATATTAAATATTGCCTTCTATAGAGCTGCATATTAGCTGAACTGAAAACATTTCATAATTGATCAACTTTACACCATTTGAGCTGAACTGAATCAACACCAAGTCTTGAGCTGGAAAATTATAGTCTTTTTAGGGTTGCTTTACAGTAGTGTATGACTAATATTTAAAGTTTGCATAACTGATTGTTAGTATCCTGTTTATCATTGTGAAGATGCTTTGAGACATTGTTTTGCATTAAGAACTATAGAAATGAATAAAGGTGACTTGACTGCATTTTGAAAGAGCAGTAGGATTGTGAGCTGTAGGAAAGAAAACCAAAAAATGGCGTCCCTTTAAGATATTAAATGTTTCTCCTAGATAGTAATGAGATTAAAAAGGAAAGCACATGGCGACTTCTACTGAAAACTTCTGAAAAGAGCAATAACATTTGACACTGGGATGTAAGCAAGGAAGTAAAACATGGTGTCAGGCGTGGCACAGTAAACGATATGCCCTGGCGGGACAGTGGGTCTCTAGGTATATTCGAAACAGAGCTGTCTTCCTATTACCACACACACACACACACACACACACACACACACACACACACACACACACACATAAAGCAGGCTTCATAGCACAGGCGTCAAAGGACACAATCTGACACACATCTTCACGTTTCACATGTTTACTGATATCCGATTTCGGCATTTAATGAACTGGTGTCACCATTTTGAACAGTTTGTTTTGGGAGGGGCGGGGCATATCAAACAGCTCCTCCCCTTTTAAAAAAATCGGCAATTGTGTTAATTTACCATATTTTCCCGCATATAACCCGCAGACACAGGTAGGCCATACCCTCATATAGCCTGCGGGTTTTGGGGTCGTGTGTAAAAAATCGTTGGCATAACCCGCACCCTTATATAACCCGCACCCATGATGAACATTTTTGTGCAAGTTCACGAATAGAATTTCCAATGTTGCTCGCATGACTTCAATTATCCATAACTGTTCAGGCTCGGTACACAGTGCTTGTGCGCGAAATTCAAACAATAAGAAAACAAACACAAGTCAGAATCAGAAGAAAAAGAAAAAGCAGTGTCTCCCGCTGTGCAGCAGCACATCCCTTAAGAAGCGATTCTGCAGGTGTTGATCATCGGATGAGATGAGAAGAGCCCGCCCTCATGCAGCACAGCCAATCACGTCTTCTTGCATGATTGACAGGTCAGACAGCCAATCAGCGCCAGCTGTCAGAGTGACAGTACAAGCGCCAGAAACAACCCTCGCAAGAAAGAAAAACAAAAAAGAAAATACCGCAAAAAAAACTTAACAAATATGTTTAAATATTATTACGTGTAAAAAATTGTGATATAACCCGCACCCCCCCTGCGGGGTTTGTAAAATCTGGTATAACTCGTGGGTTAAATGCGGGAAAATACGGTACATCACAGCTCAACTAGAGCTGTTGAGCTTGATAAAGCCGCAGTTTCATCCTAATCTGTAAACGTTTCTCCTCCTAATCTCCATATCACTTTAAAAAACTGACACTAATGTGAAACCAGACTTCATTCCCTCAATGAAAGCATAGTCACAGGTAGAAAGGTAGAAAACAGAAGCGTAAACCGTCCCAGGAGAGGAGGCCCGGAGCAGGGGAGAGCGTCCAGGAGGTCCCTGGGGGTCTGGAGATGCTGGGATATGCTTATTCATGCAGGAGAAATACATCACATTGAAACGATAAGCCTTTCATCCCAACCACAGTCATTCAGTGCAGCTAATCGAATCAGACAGGGGAAAGAGAGAGAGAGAGAGAGAGAGAGAGTTCATGTTTTAAAACCAACTCAGAAGACGCTTTTCAGTAGATGTTTGTCCTTAATGTTTAACAGGTGTACAAAAACATATGCAGGTATAAGAACAAGCAAATATGCCATAGAGTGTCTAACGCATTTTGCACACGAAACAAGAAGCTTTCTCCGATCTGATTGGCTGGCTTTATGCAGTTTCTGAGAGTCAAGAGGTTTATATCAGGCCAGCAGCTGAGATGTGGTGTTTACATGTTCCCAGCGAGCACTTCTGAGGCTCATGACACGAGAGACTAAATATCCACAGTCACAATGCGCAAACAAGCATTAGCTAAAATCAAGAAAGTAAAACATGAGTAAATATCAGATGATTCAGCCATAGAGGGAAGGCCGCAGATATTCACACCAACAGCATGACTGCCGGTGTAATCCTGCTTTTAAACAACGCTTCAGTCACAACCTTTTTATAGATTAACTCACTTTTTAAGACGTTCTGAAAATTCTGACGTAAACTGTTAATGTTTAATCTGTATTCGTGTCACTGAGTTTCATTGCAAACAAAGCCATTTGAAGCCCACAAGCCATTATTCTAGTATCTATGACATACTAGTTTTTCTTCTTAAATTTTCTGTTTTCATTTCATTTCATTCAGAAATTTGTTAGGTTTTTTTTTTAAGTTGAAATAATATTTATTTTTGGTTTTTACTTTATTTAGTAAAATATTTTACTACAAAATGTAAAATATTTTTATAGCTTTTGCTTTATTTAATTTATAGTTTTAGTACTTCAGGTTAAACTAAATAAAATGAGAAATTATTATAAATTACGTTTTTTTATTATTATTCATATTACGTTTTCATATTCAAGCATTCAATTTTTTAAAATATTTATAAATATATTTAAAAAAATTATATATATATATATATATATATATATTTATATATATATATATATTTATATTTATTTTCTTTAAATATATGTATTATTTATATTATTACATTTTCATATTCAAGCATTCAATTTTTATATATATATATTGTTTATAAATTTTTATTTAAAACATTTGAGCAATACTTGATTTTCAGGAAACATTTCAGGGGTGTCAACAATTTTGATTGAACAATTTTATATGTAGTCATGGCCAAAATTGTTGGCACAATAAAAATATATGCAAATCATTTTTTAAACGTAATCTGGAGTTTAGAGAACAGGTGTGGACATCAAAATAACCCACTCCTAAACATCACATGAAACGACAGAGCATAAACTGGTGGTTATTGGTGAGAAAAAGCTGTTATATTGGACCTCAATAGTCTTTCTAAACATGATCACCATGCATTGTTAGTAAAACCCGTCTATCCCAGGGTGCATCTGCGGTCACCGTGACGTCTCCGTGACTTCCTGCTCCTCTGAGCTCAGAATATGGTCTCAAATTCAGTTCTAAAATTTGGAAATGAGTGTTGAATATCAGAAGCGTTGCCAAGGCTCTCTCCTGTAAACACAATCAAAACAGGAAGTGTCTTTTTGTCAGTTGCCACATTATAATCACATGAGGTATTCGTGAGTTAATCCCTCCGGTACATCTCAAGACGAAGATGATCCAGGCAATTCAGAGCACAAAGACTTTATGAATGATATGGGTTTCGTTTACAGTAAGCAGGCAGAGATGTCCAGGCAGAGCCGTGCGTTGGCGTGAGAAGAGATCTAGAGCAGATCCAGGAAGGCCGCTCAGATTGGCTGACGTGGGATGTCACGGCGTGCATATATTCGCTTTGTTTCCGTGGAAACAGCAGACAGCCCTTGTTGCTGAGTAAACCTCATCAGGGGAAGTGTGTGACAGGATGCATGTGTGTGTGTGTGTGTGAGCTGACAGACAGATGCGGGGGGAAAAATATCCTCATGACACTTTCACCAACAGTCACTGGCGATGCTCAAAAAAGAGCAAACTACCATGCAAATGCACATTATTTCTGCAGAATGTTTACTATTCTCAGTTAATAAGTTCCTGTGTATTTAAATACTTGGTTAGTCAAAATGTGCACTCAACTTCAATGCATATGAAAGGATAACATGAGAAGAAAACATTAAAAAGCAATATAGCACCTATAGGATAATGAGGCACGTGATAATCGAAATATATGGTTTTATCCATTTGAGGTTCACATTCACTCCTGTTCACAGACGTGTTATTCTATGTAAATCCTGCTTACCATTGATCCTATCAGTCAGTAAGTCATTGTCCTCAGTTGACAGGAGATCACACCGAAAATAGGACCTTCTGACGAATATATGATTAATATCCTTAGGACTAAAGAATGTATAGTTTCTTTAGTGCAGTGCTTCTCAAATAGTGGGGCGCGCCCCCACATGCTTTTTTTTTTTTTTTTTTGCCAGGGAGTAGGTTTTCTTGCACTGAACAAGAGCAGCAGATATGAAGTTCAGACAACCATACCCTCATCCTTTGACGTGTACGATCACACCGGTGTTCAAATGCGTCACGTGATCAACCACTAAATTCACACGTGTTTTCACGCGTTATCTGGCACTGATCCAAAAAAGACGCGCTCAGAGCTTGTCATTTATCACAACAATTCAGTGTTTTCAACCACATAAGGTTTCAACAAGTTGAGCCAACAAGTTGGTGACTATTTTGAATAAAAAAGAAAAACTAAATAAATGTATTAATCTATTATACAGCGCTTTTTCTGACTGCGGTATGTCACGTGACAAGCATGACGCGTTGCCATGGAAACCGTAAGGCGAACGTTCCAAAATGGGGGGAGGGGGGGCGCGAAATGTTTACCTCTTCCTAAGGGGGGCGTGACAGAAAATAATTGAGAAGCACTGCTTTAGTGGATGTTTATGCATTGGATATACATATAAAAATACATAGCACACAGAAATTGTGTAAAGTGTTAAGTTATTAACACGTCTATAGTTTATTAATCTTCCAGTACTGAATAAAACAAGCATTTTTATAATAATCTCTCACTACTTTTTCACTATTTCAATGCATTCTGGGCCTACCGTTTGAAACAACCTCCTACAACGCTGTCTAGGTTTTGAAATGGAGTTATAAAAAGATCAGTGGGTGTGTTTTTTATATTAAACAATCAAAAGTGACTCATACAAGAAGAATTTAAACAATACGTCAGTGCGAACGGAGGCATGGAAGCGCTCAAGTGGATTTATAGCAGTTCTTGCTCAGGTTGTGGGTTTTTTGGCTCTATTTTTAAGTCAAGGACATCACAGTCGGCCAAAAATGACTCTTTGGTAAACACTCGTTGCTTATCTGCTCAATTGTCCCCAAACAACACCCAGAGAACGAATGTCCAGAGCTGCGCTAGTGCTTTTATCCAAAGCGACTTGCATTGCATTCAAGAAACACATTGACATTCTAATCAGTTCTTGCATTAATTGGGAATCGAACCCATGAGCTTTGGCGTTGCAAGCGCCACTCAATACTGTTTGAGACATCACTTCTTGGTGCAGAACTAATGCAGACACGGCAAACAAGGAAATCCTAAAAATAGTTGGATAAAAACAATCCTTTACTGCTTTTGAAAGGAAAGCAAAAGATGATTCATCTACTTGTCTTTCGCTTCATTTATCTCAGAAGGAATTCGACGGGTAAAACCAGCCCTCTGACGCTGATTGTTGCAGTAATATCTCTGATAGCGTGGCCTGGATCTTTGGTGTCTGATACTGATAGTGTACTTAAACTCACATCTGATGCATTTCTACAGAACGGCGTCTGGACAACAAGATCTCCTCAGACAGATAGAAGTCAACGCAATCAGGATCTCCTCATACTCAATACCTCGTTTTTGAATGTTTCTCCATTCTCAACTTCCGCTCCAAATTCTTGGGGTTGAAAAAACACAGAGTGAGCACAAAGACGTGACAGGAAGAGAAAGCACTCTGGACATCCACACTTAGACTGCAGATTGCATACAGTCACGAATGCATCCTATTTATGAGACTATATACAAGTATAGAGTGTACAGTGTGTATTCTGTTCTCGTCAGAGCAGTGATCCTTTTGAGTCCCGCTGCGCTGTCAGTGTGTACCACTGTGCCGCTGACCTTTATAATCTGTCCTTTCAGCGCTTTATCAAACACAGAGCGTCTCCAGGAACACAAGAGCCACGAAACCGCAAGAACGACGTCATGATTTATTTACAGAGCAAAACCATAGGGTAACGTTCACATTAGTGTCATAAAGCCACACCTGAATTCACTCGCTCGACGCTTGACTTCCTGTCCTGAATTTCTGCTTTTTATGCCGAGCATGAATAAAAAGCGTCTTCATCTCTTGTTATTGCACAGAAGTCTTAACTAAATAGAGATGCAATAGTAGAGATGCAGTGTTATACACGACATACTTGTTGGCCACATGCTTTTAGTGTTTAATCATGTGCTGTACATACACAGATCAGTCATTTACAAGAGTGACAACATTGAATTAAGTCCCAAAAAATGTAGGTAGTGACAATCACATTGTAAGGGGGTTGTGTTGTGGAATGACGGTGACACGGAGAAGCAGGGATCAACGGAAAACTATATATATTTAACAAAAACGAAAACACTTCAAATACAAAACACGTTGTAAAAGGCAAGGCGAACACAGAAAACTAGGAACATGGAGATACATATAGGACATAGGAACAATCAGCCAAGACATGGGAAAACATGAGGGTTTATATATACTGGATAATGGGAAACACCTGACGAGACTAACAAGGGGAGAGGCTGACGAGACGGAAACAATGGATCACACGGGAGGAAACAGGAAGTGATGAGATTTATAAAAGAACGCAGAGAACTTATAGAAAACCTTAATACTCATAAAATAACAGTATACAGTAATATATGCTATAAATAATAAAGAGTACATAACTTAAAAACAACTTGTGGAGAACTTCTAAAAGAACAGAGAACTTACAACTTATCGAGAACCTTAATACTTATAAAATAACAGTATAATATATACTATAAATAATAAAGAGAACAACTTTAAAAACAACTTATGGAGAACTTATAAACTTATAACTTATAAAAGTTGGAGAA
>JAWRVZ010000067.1:2142500-2267500 GCA_037043235.1 Rhodeus uyekii
TGCAGAGGATTAAAATCTGATTGGAGTATTTTTTGAATTTGAGTCAAGCAAGGTTTTTCAGAAGAGTGTGAAAGAATTAAAGGAGGATCATTTTTGAAAATAAAAAAAAACTGTAAGAGGACCCAACATTGAGCCCTGAGGTACGCCTCACTTTCTTGAATTAACAAATCAGATTGTTTCCCTGAAACATTGTATCATCGTATTACATAAAACATTAACATTTTTGAGTCTATTTGATGAGAGATTTTTGCACACATTAATGTTTGTATATTTGTTCAGTAAAAAGTTTTTATTTTTAAGTGAAAAGCCATGAAGAAAAAGCCTTCAGTGGCATTGTCACTAGTTTTATTATTTAAACTTCCTGTAATTATTAGTATAAACATTTAAAATAAAATTTGCTGGGTTATCTTTCATTTTCTTTTGCCCAGACTGCTGGGTTCTGCCTGTTGGGTCACATTTCCACTGATGGGCTATTTCTCTGGCAGTAAAAATGATACACCTCCTCACAAACTAACCCAGCCTGCTGGGTTTACATTTACATTTATGCATTTGGCAGATGCTTTTATCCAAAGCGACTTACATTGCATGCAAGGAACAAATTGAATCAGTTCTTACACTGACGCAACCCTGGTTCAGCAAACTGGATTAAACCGGATTGGTTTATCAACAGTCATTTTGTGCTGAGAGAAAACATCCTGAAAAACGTTAGGGATCATATTCACTTTTATATCACATAATTACTGTACAAAAAAAACATCTGTAGTTTCAACTTTTGAACTATATTTAGCTACTGTCGCTTGCTCCTATAACATCAGTTCACATGCTATAGGTTTGCAGATCGAGAGAGAGATTCAACACGGCTGTATTAAACGACAACAGCCGCAACACGTTTCAACACAAGATCAACCCAACCTACATTATTGATTTACATTTATTAATTTATCAGATGCTTTTATCCAAAGTGACTTACAATCTGAAGAATACAGAAAGCGATTCATTCTGAAGATGATTGTAATTGTAATGATTGTATTGTCTGACAGAGACTGAAAGCATTTATCTGTAACATCACATAGCAAACATGATATTTTGGGAGAGAGGGATGGATGGATGAATGTTATATAAAGAACATTTGATTCAAGAAAAATTAAAGTAATAACCATTTCTTTAACCCAAGCATTAACAGCATGTGCTCAGCACTATGTTGCCAATAGGGTTGTTGTTTTTTTACCCAACGACTTTTAGTGAACTCTTTTATTTTATTATAGTGTGATTTAAAAAGGTTTAATCATTCACATGTGCATTACGTTTAGTCTATAGTGTGTCTTTGCAAAGTGACTATTATGAATATGAGCTCCGTGCTCCCCTCTCTGGCCACCAGAGGGAGCTCACATATATACTGACACTACACTACATTTCCCATCATGCAGTACATTGGACTGATTGTCACACCAGCTGGACAGCATTATATTAACTATTAAAGACACCCTTATCCATGCACACACCGCAAAGTCTTGTTTAGCCCCGGTTGACATTTCTGAGCGTTTATATCCCTGTCTGTTTATCCTATTACCGATTCTGCCTGTTTGCCCGTTTCTGATTCTGTTCTGCCTGCCCTGACCTGTGCCTGGATTAACGCTTGTGAATGTTATCTGCCTGTCTTGACCTCCCTGCCTGGATTAACGTACCTGATTCTGTCTGCCTGCCTTTCTGACTCTTGCCTGCATTATCGATCACGTATGCTCTTTGTTTGTCCTGACCTTCTGCCTGTACGACCACTCTTAATAAAGACTAGCGACTGGATCCCTGCCTGTGAGTCACCTCTGTCACAGTGACATTGTCTACTTGCCTGGCAACAAAATATTGAGTTTAGATGTTTTTGCCAATCAATCTTGACAACGTTGTCGTCTGCAAAGGAAAAAACATTTCAGCATTTAGTACATCGTTGTCGTTTAAATGTACCTAAATGTGATCGTTCCTGTAGTTCAAACAGTAGAGAGTGGTGCTTGCAACATCAAGGTTATGGGTTCGATTCCCAGGGAAAGCAAGAACTGATTAGAATGTCAATGTGTTTCTTGAATGCAATGCAAGTCACTTTGGATAAAAGCGTCTGATAAATGCAGAAATGTAAATGTACCCTATTGTAGTGACGTAAAAAAACACAAACACAACAATACAAATGTAGTTACTACAAATACTAAAAAATATCCAAGAAACAAACCATAGAATCACCATGTTCACAATCACTTGGTAACAGCATGATTCTTTTGTGCCAGTAAAAGGATCTGATTTATTATTCATACACTTTTAATAAGAAAGAAAATGGAACATTTCTACCAAAGAAGAAATAATAAAAAGGTATTGTCACTGTATTAATTTCATAGCACTTTTTTTGTAATTTAAAATCTATATAGCCTCAGCTACACAGAGCAACTAAGAGACTGACCCAGAAGACTGAAAAGTTTGGCCAAATAGCCAAGAGGCTTGTTAGCAAAACAACAGCGCGATAATCAGCTTGTGGCTGATCCGTCAGCGACCTCTGTGTCAGGGGTCAGAAGCAGGGCTGTGGGCTGGCAGAGGATCTAGATTAGTCTCAGGATAAAATAGCTCTTAAAGCGCCACCAGATGATCTGCAGGGGTCTGGAACACGCTTATCGCCGGCAGGGAAAATACTTTATTTATAGTTGCAAAATGCAACAGGCTGAAAGTAAAAATTGAGTCAATTAAATCGACATTGTTTCAGAGCATTTTACAGAAAATCATGATGCTCACGTTTAGACCGTCATAATATCTTCATGCCTTATAGCAGCATAGAGTATTTTGTGATAAACATTCAAGCAGTTGAGATTAGCTTACAGTGGAATCCGGTTATGTCGACGGCCTCGGGGGTTGCAAAAAAAGTGTTGAGATAACCGATGATCGAGATAACCAACAGCCAATACGGCGATTTGTTTGATGAAGCGATCTGCATGCTATAAAAATGTACATACACTGTATATGTTTGCGAACAACAAAAGGCATATGTGCACCAACTAACAGCAGAGATTTACCAGAATACAATAAAAACACCTTCCATTCTCCATACAAACCTTTAATTATATTCTCCAACATTGCAAACACAATGATCGCTCACAGAGTAAAGAGTCATAACATATTCGTGAGGTCATCACGCTGTACTAGATTGCATACTTTCTTGCGTTCTGTCTGTCTAATGTGCTTTCTCAACTAATTCGGCTTCGTCCCGTCTTTTAATAACCTTCAGTCCGTTCTTCAATCCGCAGCGGCGCTGAGCAGACCGTGTCAGAACAGAAGCAGGGATGTGTTTGTGTGTGTGTGGGTGCCATGTGCGCATTGTGTGGCTGTACTAGATTGCATACTTTCTTGTTCTGTCTGTCTAACAAGTATGTCCACGTATTATCACGGTTTCGGATTCCCACTCCTTCCAGTATTTTGGGGGGGGTACAGTTTTGATTGAGACATGATTAGCAATCCAGCCAGTTAGCTTTTGTCACAGACAGAAGCACACACACAGTGGACGAGAGTACGTGACTGAGGCTGTGTGAGTCAAACAAATGCAGCGATTTATATTTGCGCAGTGATTTAATTATTTTTTTAGACAAAGAACATTTGACATCCCGTACTGGCATTGCGTAATCAGCCAGTGGCGGCTTGAAGGACATGCTCGATTCATTTGCACATGGAGGAGTGAAGATCTGCTCTGCCTGCATCTGGGCGGATCTGCTGCGTGCAACGCGAACTCAGCGCATGCGTAGTGAACTCAGTCACGAGATAACCAAGTGAAGTGGCGAATTTGTCCCTCTTTTGAGCTCGAGATATTAGATTTCGGCAATATAACAGAATCGACAAAACCCACAAGAAAATACTAAGACAAATAGGGAGTTTGGTGGTTCCACTTCAAAAACGTTGACATAATAGTATTGGCGAGTTAACCGTGGTCGAGATAAGTGAACTCCACTGTATATATATATATATATATATATAAACTTTGGTCACTTTCAGTTAGGGTCAAATTCTAATTATTAATTACAACTTTTGCCCCAATAAACTTCCAAATACTGTTAATGAATAGTAAGGTAGTTGTTAAGATCAGATTAAGGGCTGCATTATTTGGCATTCATATGTGCTAAGAGGTACCACAATTTTCTATATAAAACTGCGATAATATATATGTCTCAATTTCTGAATTGTTTAAATTGTCGCAAAATGTAACTTATCGCACAACTTGCTCTGTGTGTATGTGTATATATATATATATATATATATATATATACTGTATATATATTGTGTGTGTGTGTATATATATATATATATATATATATACACACTGTATATATATTGTGTGTGTGTGTGTATATATATGCACACAGACAAAATCTCTCGCTCGCTATATATATATATATATTGTATTTTGTGCGCGCACACACACACATATATAATTTTTATAGTTACATTTTAAACAATTAAAAAGCTGAAATTTGTTTTACAGTCTCTATTGCTTTACTTTAGCACATTCTTAATATATACTTCTATTCAACATATGAAGCTACGTGATATAATTATAAGTTGGTTAGTTGTAGGTTACATAAACGCATTCTCAGAACTTCAGATCAATAAAACAATGATTAACCAATAATGAATCAACATGTAATGAGTTGCATAGCTTTGTATACTCCCATTTTTGGATTCAGATTTCATTTGAGTGCACAATTTTATTTTATTTTATTTTACCCAATAAGCTTACATTTTTAATTTCAAGCTGGACATGTTGCATTGTGGGAAACTTTATTCCAGGTTGTGCACTCTATTATATACTTGCTCATTTCAGCAGATGTAATCCAGGACTTCTACTCCACGTATGCTGGGAACCTGCATGAAAGAAAACACATGGTAAGTGTTTATTATTCCAAAAGAAAAACAATTTGATAAAACCCAGTAAACACAGAACGTTCCCATAGAGTTCCCGTTTGGTTATGTTTTGGGGGACCCAAATAAGAACATTCTTTATTGGTTATTTTTGTAACATACAGAGAACGTTCCCTGCAGGTTGTTTTGGGGTTAATTTTTAAACCTAAAAGAGAACATTCCCAGAATGTTACCAGCAGGTTATTTTTTTAGTAAAAACTTTGCAATCATTTAAAAGATGTATTTTATAGAGTATTATTTGTGCACAGGTATATCAGGATGTAGAGATTAAGAGAACGTTCTCGGAATGTTTTGGGAACATACAGCGAACATTTTCAGAACGTTCCCCTAAAGTGAACATTCTATTTATGTAAAGAACTTGCTAATGTTATGTAAAGAACTTACTGGCTAATCTACAGAGAACGTTCTTGCAACGTTTTGGGAACCTATAGAGAACGTTCCCCTAACATAAAGGGAACGTTCTATTATGTAAAGGACTTTACTGGCTTACCTACAGAGAACGTTCTTGCAACGTTTTGGGAACCTACAGAGAACGTTCCCTAACAAAGTGAACGTTCTATTATGTAAAGAACTTTACTAGCTAATCTACAAAGAACGTTCTTGCAACGTTTTGGGAACCTATAGAGAACGTTCCCCTAACATAAAGGGAACGTTCTATTATGTAAAGGACTTTACTGGCTAATCTACAGAGAACGTTCTTGCAACGTTTTAGGAACCTACAGAGAACGTTCTATTATGTAAAGGACTTTACTGGCTAATCTACAGAGAACGTTCTTGCAATGTTTTGGGAACCTATAGAGAACGTTCCCCTAACATAAAGGGAACGTTCTATTATGTAAAGGACTTTACTGGCTAATCTACAGAGAACGTTCTTGCAACGTTTTAGGAACCTACAGAGAACGTTCTATTATGTAAAGGACCTTACTGGCTAATCTACAGAGAACGTTTTTGCAACGTTTTGGGAACCTACAGAGAACGTTCTATTATGTAAAGGACTTTACTGGCTAATCTACAGAGAACGTTTTTGCAACGTTTTGGGAACCTACAGAGAACGTTCCCCTAACATAAAGGGAACGTTCTATTATGTAAAGGACTTTACTGGCTAATCTACAGAGAACGTTCTTGCAACATTTTGGGAATCTACAGAGAACGTTCTATTATGTAAAGGACTTTACTGGCTAATCTACAGAGAATGTTCTTGCAACATTTTGGGAACCTACAGAGAACGTTCCCCTAACATAAAGAGAACGTTCTATGTAAAGAACTTTATAGGTTCCCAAAACGTTGCAAGAATGTTCTCTGCAGGTTAGCCAGTAGAGAACATTCCATTTATGTAAAGAAAACTTTCCTGGCTAACCTACAGAAAACGTTCAAATATTTGTTCTGAAAACCAGAAACTAACGTTCCCAGAACGCTTTTGGAACCAAAAATTGTTAAGCGGGAATACATACAGAATCATAATTTATTCTACGTTCTGTTTAAAACTGTTTGCACACATAAATCTAATCTTTTCTTTCTTCACGTGGCCTGTGACATTCAGTCACTTCTGCATCAGATGTTCGTCTGAACCATCAGACGCACCTCTGCTCAAGGTCCTGCTTTATCTAGAGGAGAAAAGACATTTGCAAAGGTGTGGAGACCGATGCTAGTGTCTCACACACACACACACACACCTCAGGTTCTGGTCCTCTCATCAGCATCAGTCTGCTCCGGTTGCCATGGCGACGCCTCCCACGTCTGCACTCCAGTGAGATGTGTTCATTAGAGCCGTAATTTCCCTCACATATTTCTATCCTATAGCGTTACCTCTGATCTCCCGCTGCTTTCAGTCTATCGCTGCCTTTTCCTGTCGTCTAAGGCTATCACTTCATCCCAAATCCTGAGGAACAGCTGCAGCATCTCAACCCGCATGAAACCTTCAATCACATCAACTACAGCCGATGTGGATCACATTACACACAGATAAACACAATCACACCATACTGTCAGGTTCGACACTACATCCACTCTTTTAGCTCTTCAAACCATTTTTAGATTCAAATGCAATGACAGTCCGTTAGCAGCAAATCTCAGGCTGAAGAGAAGAGAAGCATCTAGCATGTTCAACTCAAGCCCATAAAGGTGAAAACTCGAGCCCCTCAGGAAGGGCGTGCGGGTCAATCAAAACTGCTTTAATAACATGCACTTAACAGATTTCTATTCCTTCCAGACTCGCCTCATGAAAAGAGGCTAAAGGTTCAACTATTTAAGGTGTGCATTAATGAAATCTGTGTTAAGATCATCTGTAGGACGCCAGAAATGCACCTTTTCACACACTAGTTTGAGTTACTAAACGCCGGCGCCACACAGTGGCCAGCAGAGGAACGGCCTCATCTCTGATGCTCAAGAGAGCAATCGGGAAAACCATTATGCACAGAACATCTCATCTCAGTGAGGAGATCATCATTATTTTGGGACATTTACCCAAACCTCAACTAAATTTAAATGCAATGTTCACACAGACAGGAGATATTCTCCTGCTTTTAAGAACCAGAGAAGTTCGAATGAAAACGCAACAGGATTTAAATGAGTGTTTGTGATATTAATCGGTGTTAAGTTTACTAATGCAAGTTAATGAAGCGGCACAACTATGTTCAACATTGATATTAATCAGAAATGTTTCCTGCACATCAAAACATGATTTATGAAGGATCATGTGACACTGAAGATTGGAGGAATAATGCTGAAAATACAGCTTTACCATCAGGAATAATATGACATTAACGTGTATTAACAGAAAATACTCGTTTAAAATGGCAATTTTTCAATATTAATATCTTACTATACATTTAAAATTTATATCAAATAAATGCAGTTTTGAGAGAATGAGACTTGTTTAAAGTCATAAAACTGTTGAAACCCCACATTTTTGTGTCCTTTACATGAAGTCTAATGTAAATCTAAAATCAAAGAAAAGACAAGAACATCACCAGCGTAAGGTTTTAAATTAATTTATAAAAAAAAAAACATTGACCCACTGAAGCAGAACAAACATCAATCATATATATATAATATATATATAATTTTTTTTTTTGCTTTTGTTTGAAACGTATATATTCAGTCAAACTCATGACCAGAGTCAAATCATTGAGCAGACATAATCGGCCGACATCAAGAAAGCCTAAAAAGAAACGGAAAGAAAGAAATAAAAATCAAGTGCAGATCTGGTCCGATTCAAAGCAGGTTGTTTTTTCTTCTTCCGGAACAGGGATGTTCGTCTAATCCGTTACATGCAAGCTGGATGAAAACAGTTCAACTACACATGGAAATGACACGTCCACTCGAGCATCTATGAAAATACGTCAGTGTAACAAAGCCGGTTTTGCTCAGATTAAAAAAAACAAACATAAGGAAAAACATAGGAAGGAAATACTCCATTAATACATTTTCTCCATCTTAGAAAAGAAACTACGCTTAGTTTCACAGAGCAGAAAAGAGACGCAGTCCAGACGTCCTCTTCTGCTTCTCATATATATATCATTGTTATTATTATTACTTTTTAAAACGTCTCTATAAACGAAAACACGCCCAGAATCCTACGCTCCACGTACGAACGACAAAATACTGCATATCATCCACTACGACAACTGCAGGGGATTGTGGGGGATGCTGTCAGGCTAGCTGCCGAAAGTTTAGGAACATCTGATGTGTTTCGGAATAGTTTGATCCCTTTGGCTGAAGACAGTCTCCACATACAGCCCTAGTACGCACTATTAAAAAAAAAAAACAACAACCTATTTGTGGTTCATGGGTGTAAATCCATTCCAGGACATCCTCTCGGCTCTCCGCCAAACTTTGGAATGTTGGATGGAAGCCCGTGTTCCGCCGCCAGAGTTTTGGAATCTTCAGATCTTCCTCTGGAGTTCTAGAATCTTCCGAGTTCTAAGGTCAGGCCACGACGGGACCGATAGGATAAAGATCTGACGGGCATCGCATCGCGCAAAACATCCCAGAAACAGCGCATTGTTTTTTTTTTATTTTGGCCACGAGTTGCTAAACATCAGTGAATCCAAGCCGAACGCCTCCAACATCTGCGGGTCTGTGAGTCTGTGATAAAACGCCCAGTTTTGGACCAGATGGCAGTTGCTCTTGTGTTTTTCGAGGTGCGAGTTCTTGTTCAATCAGGCTCGAGTCATAAAACAGAAAACGGGCAGCTGTTTGCTGCAGAAACAAAACATTACGACAGTAACGGACACTTATATCATGTGTTTGGTTTTCTTTTTTTGACATTAAATTCATTTTTGCGTCGCCTGAAAGGGTTAACAGCGGTTGTCCAGCATGAAAGCCTTGGGTTTTGGCACCATGAGCTGGATGGAAGAGAAACCGTGATGAGAGAAAGGAAAAGAGAGAAACAGACGGAGGGAAAGTGGTGGTGTTTAATGGGTAGCTAGTTGTGGTTGGCGTGCTGGTTGGTGGGCTCTGTGTCCGCGGCCGAGGTGGTTTTCTGCTCTTCCTCCTCAGTTTTCAATCGTTTGCTCTCTGGCGGCTCGCTCGCTTTCTCACCGTTCTGCCGTTTCATGGGGAGCGAAGCGGAAGCCGAGGCGTGAGCGGCCAACAGGTGTAAAGGACTCGACACTGGAGACAAAGAGAAGGAGACAGAGTGAGTTCAAGACATATCGTCATTACCGTAACAGCCAGATTTCAACTTCCGTCCTCAGAGCTCGTGATTACAAACTTAAGCTGGGAGTTTCTGAGAGCTCCTACTAGTTCGTGAAGAACGTCACGTCTCAAAATGATGCGATTACATTAAACGCAACATTATGATGCAAACAGGTCCATAGAGGAGGAAAATAAACCATGCATGCAGAGTTGGGACGATGCAAATAAACACTCATTGGCCATTTACGCAGGTCATTTACGCAGTGTGTCTTCAAACTAAACGCATCTAAACTTTGCCAATTTAAACATTCAAGCGCAAGACGAGTCATCCAACGCACGCACACAGAAAGCCACATCTCAAGTGTTGAACTCTCTTCAAGTCTTGTGCTTAAACGGACATATTCACATCAAAATGATGTCAGCGTACCGCAAGTTTCCTAGCAGACATATTAGGCTTTGTCTCAAGTAAACGTAAACAGCCGAGAAAGAAAACGCATGAGTCTTAAAGTGGCTTTCCTGTAGCTACGGCAGTAGAGAATAGCGCTTGCAACATCAAGGTCATGGGTTCGATTCCCAGTGAAAGCAAGAACAGATTAGATTATCAGTGTTTCTTGAATGCAATGCAAGTGGCTTTAGATAAAAGCGTCTGATAAATGCATGAATGTAAATGTAAAGTGACAGCAGACTAATATTCTAATGTTAATGAAATAAGAGTTTTGATTAAAAAACGATTAATCTTTATTGAATTTAAACAGTGAAGATTATATGCAATTTCAATACCTGAAAACGAAACCTGGAAAAGCAGATAATTTTATTAGGACCTTTGCTCTACTGCACTTATTTATGCTGTTGCTTCTTATTTTCCCTCTATTTATTCGACAGTAGTCCTTCCCCCCCGAACACAGCCCATACTGAACCCGTGATATAACCCAAAGCGTTACATCTGCATTCACACCCATATGAGGAATACCTGAGTTAGCCTGGCTCTGTATGGCCGTGGCAATAGGCATGACATGAGTGCCGTTTTGGGTGATGGTTTTGATTGGCAGTTGGTGCTGGCCCAACGGGGCCTGTTGCACGATGGTGACCGTCTGGAGGGGCGTGGCTGCGGCACTGCTCTGAATCACCCGATTGGCTGAGCCTATAGTGCCATGAGAGATGCCAGGAACCGACTCCACCTTCACTAAAGGGAGAGAGAACGCGTTTGTTACCAACATCATCTGAAAAAACTCAAGTCAGTTCAATGTCCTCGCCCCAACGCCTCACCTTTGACCTCCTCGTACTCTCCGTTCTCCAGCGGTTCTGCTTTGATGGCGGGCTGCAGGTTGGCACTGACGGTCATGGCAGGGATCTGATGCACCACGTGCACCGTCTGCATCAGCGGCTGCGCAGACGTGGAGGACGTGACGGGGGTGGCCACGGCGTACGTGACGGGTTTCATGGTCTGGGTTAACGGGCGCTGGACCGCGATCAGCACCGGCTGGGTGGTGATGGGAGTCACTGCGGGACAACATGCACACGCTCAGGCATCTAATACTCGTGTTATGATTATACATGCATTTCTGAGCATGAAAGCGGATGTGCGTTTGAGTACCTGAGGTGTTCTGGGTAAAACGGGCCTCCTGAATCACGGCTAGTTTGGGTTGGATGGCAGCAGCAGGGGGCGGAGCAGAGGCGGGCTCGGACTCCATGGGAACAGGCGAGCCTTCGCGGGACAGGCTGTCGGGGGTCTGGACGCCGCTGGAGTGGGCGGAGAGAACGCCCGAGTGATTGGGCGACGCCGGCGCGCTCCTGTCAGAAACACCAACACATCAGAAAACACTAACCTTCAAGAGTCTGGCTGAGTGGAGGCGGGGCCAATTAGCATATTAATTAATCCACGCATACTAAATGAAGCAAGGGTGTATAGTTTACAGTCAAGCTATTTTAAGACACTTCCAAGACACAAAAAAAGATTAAATATTTCATTTTGGTCATCAAAGAGGAGATTTAAGGGATACAATTACAGTAATACCTTGAGATACGAGTGCCTTTGAGCATTTTTGCTTTGAGATACGAGTAAAGATTTGAGATACGAGCAGCTTAGAGACGCGCAAATTCCGTACGCATCTCCTGTGGTGTGTGTTATATACATTTATGGTGTAATTGCATATGATCTCCACTAGAGGCAGCTTGGTTTTACAGCGGGGGTTTAGTGTTTAAGACGAAAATAAAGTTTTAGAGAGATTTTAAAGGCATGCAACTAATGCACTAATACTTTTGAGTTCTGTAAAACGGTGTGGTAAAGGTTACTGACCTGGAGGAGAGGGGTCCCAGTGGGGTCCTGAAGCAGGGGACGCCCCGCGGCCTGCGTTTCCTGAACGCCTGCTCCACCAGTTTGCTCTCGGAGGACGGGTCTATCCTCCAAAACGACCCTTTGCCCGGCTCTTCCTGTGAGCGCGGGACTTTGATGAAGTACCGATTCAGGGACAGGTTGTGACGAATCGAGTTCTGAAAGAGAGAAATGCATTCATACGCTCAACTTAAATCCAAAGTAAAGATAGAGGACAAACTTTGATGTTGACTTGACAAAACCATCTCATAAAAGTTTAACACACCTTTGACCAACTTGAAGTTTCAATGTTTTATTCAGTGAAAGTAACATTAACACCAACACTTTTAAAAGGATTTAACAAGTGATAGACAGCATAAATACCCAATACAAGTCTATGGGTCTATTCCTTAGTTTTCTGGGGGTCTGACCTGAGTTTGGTGGTTTTAGTTCGAAAGCCCTATGAAGAGACACTTACTGAATCTAGTTAATGCTCTAAACGCTTGAGCTCTCCAGATTTGCTCTCTGATCCTCGACTCAAACAGCAGTGTGTGTGTGTGTGCGGTACTGACCTGCCAGCCCTTGTCTGCCGTCCTGTAGTACGGGTAGTTCTTGGTGATGTGCGTGTAGATGCCGTTTAGTGTTAACTGCTTGTCCTGCGCCATCGTGATCGCCTGCACGATCAACTGAGCGTACGAGTACGGAGGCTTGGAGTCGTCCTGGAGAGAAAGAGATCGGACTTTACCATCAACTACAGACTCAGATTCCTTCAGATCAGACCGTTTTCTCCAGGTGTATTATATGCAGTGCTGCTCAAACGTTGGGAACAATTACAAGTCGTCTATTATTTGAGCAAAAATACAGTAATATTGTGAAATATAATAATTTAAAATAGCAGTTTTCTATGTTTTTCAGTATGTAATATATATATATATATATATATATATATATATATATATATATATATATATATAAACACACACACATTAAAAAAAGCAATATAAAAACAAACACACACATGTACACACACACACATAGCTAAACGTACACAGACACAAAAACAAATAAACACACATATGCATACACACAAACACAGATAAACGTACACACAGACACCGATAAAAACAAATAAACACACACATATATATATATATATATATAAACGCACAAATGCACAAAAACAAAAGCCATATAAAACAGACACACAAAAACATACATACACACAAACACGTACACGCATACATAAACACACACACACACACACATACATATATACATAAACAAACACATGTACACACACACACATAAACATGTACACACACATAAAAACAAACACAGACATATATACATAAACGTACACACACACACATATATACATAAACAAACACACATGTACACACACACACACAAAAACACAAAAAACATTTCAAATAGTAATGTTTACAATATTATTATTAGTCACATGATAAACAGTTAGTATAGTTTATATTCAAATAACTGTGAGCAGCAGAAGTGTGTGTGTGTGTGTGTGTGTGTGTGTGTAGAGTCAGTGACGCTCAGCACCTTTGGACTGTCTCCTTCTGACGCCTCCTTGTCGTTCTCGGACTGAGAGTTATCATTCATGAGCTGCAGGTCCGGCACAATCCGGCCCAGCCTGTACCCGGATGATCCCGCTCCACGAGGGCTGGACGGGCACGAGTTCGCAGCGCTGAAGACACACACACACACACACACAAAACACATCGTCATTCACTCAAACATCATTTTGTAAAGCGGACGATTGAAACAGATGGAAGGAAGAAGTTTAATTTTCCCTGCAGAACAGGAAACTGCCTCATTAACGCGCGAGCCAAAACTCAATTAAATCAATCTCATCAGGAGCGGAGCGGCCCATAAAGAGCGCAGCTGCATCCCACCCCAAAACCAGCAGCGCCAGCCACTCTCGGCTCGACTCAACGACTCACACTCTTTCAGACGAGCCGCTTCATCAACTGCAGCATTACCTTCATGGACACGGAAACACTTCTGCTGTTTAGTTTAAGTATTACATTTAATAACACTGACATTTTTTTTTTTATAAAATAAGAGAAAAATGGAACAAATTGAAAATATTAAAATTCAAAACATTACTATATTAATTGATACTGAAACACTGCTTTCAGCTTTTGATACGGATTCAATAGTCGCTGCATTATCAGGATTAAATACATCATTCATATAAAATAAAAAACAATTCCTACATTATAATAAGTGTACGCCACATGGAGACAAGAGCATTTTGAGTGGTGATGCAAATTAAGCTTTGAATCCGTTCACTGGATCTGACGGCTGAACCGATTCACTACAATTACATCAAGATCAGATCTTTATTTTAACTTGTGTGTACCTGATGGTGTGTGTGTGTGAGAGTGTGTCTGATGGTGTGCATGTGTGTGAGTGAGAGTGAGTGCGAGTGTGTGTACCTGATGGTGTGTGTTTGTGATGGTGTGTGTCTATGATGGTATGTGTATGCGCATCTGATGGTGTGCGTGCGAGAGTGTGTGTGTCTGATGGTGTGCGTGCGTGTGTGTCAGTGAGTGAGTCTGCCTGATGTGTGTGTGTGTGTGTGTGTGTGTGTACCTGATGGTGATGGTGTGTGTGTGTGTGTGTGTACCTGATGGTAAGTGTGTGTGTGTGTGTACCTGATGGTGTGTGTGTGTGTACCTGATGGTGATGGTGTGTGTGTGTGTACCTGATGGTGATGGTGTGTGTGTGTGTACCTGATGGTGATGGTGTGTGTGTGTGTGTGTGTACCTGATGGTGTGTGTGTGTGTGTGTGTACCTGATGGTGTGTGTGTGTGTACCTGATGGTGTGTGTGTGTGTGTGTGTACCTGATGGTGATGGTGTGTGTGAGAGTGTGTACCTGATACTGTGCGTGTGTTTCTGTGTGTGAGAGTGTGTACCTGATACTGTGCGTGTGTTTCTGTGTGTGAGAGTGTGTACCTGATACTGTGCGTGTGTTTCTGTGTGTGAGAGTGAGTGTACCTGATGGTGATGGTGTGTGTGTGTGTGTGTGTGTGTGTACCTGATGGTGATGGTGTGTGTGTGTGTGTGTACCTGATGGTGATGGTGTGTGTGTGTGTGTGTGTACCTGATGGTGCCGGTGTGTGTGTGTGTGTACCTGATGGTGATGGTGTGTGTGTGTGTACCTGATGGTGATGGTGTGTGTGTGTGTGTGTGTGTGTACCTGATGGTGATGGTGTGTGTGTGTGTGTGTGTACCTGATGGTGCCGGTGTGTGTGTGTGTGTACCTGATGGTGCCAGTGTGTGTGTGTGTGTACCTGATGGTGCCAGTGTGTGTGTGTGTGTACCTGATGGTGCCAGTGTGTGTGTGTACCTGATGGTGCCAGTGTGTGTGTGTACCTGATGGTGCCAGTGTGTGTGTGTACCTGATGGTGCCAGTGTGTGTGTGTACCTGATGGTGCCGGTGTGTGTGTGTGTGTACCTGATGGTGCCGGTGTGTGTGTGTGTGTACCTGATGGTGCCGGTGTGTGTGTGTGTGTACCTGATGGTGCCAGTGTGTGTGTGTGTGTACCTGATGGTGCCAGTGTGTGTGTGTACCTGATGGTGCCAGTGTGTGTGTGTACCTGATGGTGCCAGTGTGTGTGTGTGTGTGTGTACCTGATGGTGCCAGTGTGTGTGTGTGTGTGTGTACCTGATGGTGCCAGTGTGTGTGTGTGTGTGTGTACCTGATGGTGCCAGTGTGTGTGTGTGTGTGTGTACCTGATGGTGCCAGTGTGTGTGTGTGTGTGTGTACCTGATGGTGCCAGTGTGTGTGTACCTGATGGTGCCAGTGTGTGTGTACCTGATGGTGCCAGTGTGTGTGTACCTGATGGTGCCAGTGTGTGTGTACCTGATGGTGCCAGTGTGTGTGTACCTGATGGTGCCAGTGTGTGTGTACCTGATGGTGCCAGTGTGTGTGTACCTGATGGTGCCAGTGTGTGTGTACCTGATGGTGCCAGTGTGTGTGTACCTGATGGTGCCAGTGTGTGTGTACCTGATGGTGCCAGTGTGTGTGTACCTGATGGTGCCAGTGTGTGTGTACCTGATGGTGCCAGTGTGTGTGTACCTGATGGTGCCAGTGTGTGTGTACCTGATGGTGCCAGTGTGTGTGTACCTGATGGTGCCAGTGTGTGTGTACCTGATGGTGCCAGTGTGTGTGTACCTGATGGTGCCAGTGTGTGTGTGTGTGTACCTGATGGTGCCAGTGTGTGTGTGTGTGTACCTGATGGTGCCAGTGTGTGTGTACCTGATGGTGCCAGTGTGTGTGTGTGTGTACCTGATGGTGCCAGTGTGTGTGTGTGTGTACCTGATGGTGCCAGTGTGTGTGTGTGTGTACCTGATGGTGCCGGTGTGTGTGTGTGTGTACCTGATGGTGCCAGTGTGTGTGTGTGTACCTGATGGTGCCAGTGTGTGTGTGTGTGTGTGTGTACCTGATGGTGCCAGTGTGTGTGTGTACCTGATGGTGCCAGTGTGTGTGTGTACCTGATGGTGCCAGTGTGTGTGTGTGTGTACCTGATGGTGCCAGTGTGTGTGTGTGTGTGTGTGTGTACCTGATGGTGCCAGTGTGTGTGTGTGTGTGTGTGTACCTGATGGTGCCAGTGTGTGTGTGTGTGTGTACCTGATGGTGCCAGTGTGTGTGTGTGTGTACCTGATGGTGCCGGTGTGTGTGTGTGTGTGTACCTGATGGTGCCGGTGTGTGTGTGTGTGTGTACCTGATGGTGCCAGTGTGTGTGTGTGTATACCTGATGGTGCCGGTGTGTGTGTGTGTGTGTACCTGATGGTGCCAGTGTGTGCGTGTGTGTACCTGATGGTGCCGGTGTGTGTGTGTGTGTGTGTACCTGATGGTGCCGGTGTGTGTGTGTGTGTGTGTACCTGATGGTGCCGGTGTGTGTGTGTGTGTACCTGATGGTGCCGGTGTGTGCGTGTGTGTACCTGATGGTGCCGGTGTGTGTGTGTACCTGATGGTGCCGGTGTGTGTGTGTGTGTGTACCTGATGGTGCCAGTGTGTGCGTGTGTGTGTGTGTGTACCTGATGGTGCCAGTGTGTGTGTACCTGATGGTGCCAGTGTGTGTGTACCTGATGGTGCCAGTGTGTGTGTACCTGATGGTGCCAGTGTGTGTGTACCTGATGGTGCCAGTGTGTGTGTACCTGATGGTGCCAGTGTGTGTGTACCTGATGGTGCCAGTGTGTGTGTACCTGATGGTGCCAGTGTGTGTGTACCTGATGGTGCCAGTGTGTGTGTACCTGATGGTGCCAGTGTGTGTGTACCTGATGGTGCCAGTGTGTGTGTGTGTGTACCTGATGGTGCCAGTGTGTGTGTGTGTGTGTACCTGATGGTGCCAGTGTGTGTGTGTGTGTACCTGATGGTGCCAGTGTGTGTGTACCTGATGGTGCCAGTGTGTGTGTGTGTGTACCTGATGGTGCCGGTGTGTGTGTGTGTGTACCTGATGGTGCCGGTGTGTGTGTGTGTGTACCTGATGGTGCCAGTGTGTGTGTGTGTGTGTGTGTACCTGATGGTGCCAGTGTGTGTGTGTGTGTGTGTGTACCTGATGGTGCCAGTGTGTGTGTGTGTGTACCTGATGGTGCCAGTGTGTGTGTGTGTGTGTGTGTACCTGATGGTGCCAGTGTGTGTGTGTGTGTGTGTGTGTACCTGATGGTGCCAGTGTGTGTGTGTGTGTGTGTGTACCTGATGGTGCCAGTGTGTGTGTGTGTGTACCTGATGGTGCCAGTGTGTGTGTGTGTGTACCTGATGGTGCCAGTGTGTGTGTGTGTGTGTGTACCTGATGGTGCCGGTGTGTGTGTGTGTGTGTACCTGATGGTGCCAGTGTGTGTGTGTGTGTGTACCTGATGGTGCCAGTGTGTGTGTGTGTGTATACCTGATGGTGCCGGTGTGTGTGTGTGTGTGTACCTGATGGTGCCAGTGTGTGCGTGTGTGTACCTGATGGTGCCAGTGTGTGTGTGTGTGTACCTGATGGTGCCGGTGTGTGTGTGTGTGTGTGTACCTGATGGTGCCGGTGTGTGTGTGTGTGTGTGTACCTGATGGTGCCGGTGTGTGTGTGTGTGTGTGTACCTGATGGTGCCGTGTGTGTGTGTGTACCTGATGGTGCCGGTGTGTGTGTGTACCTGATGGTGCCGGTGTGTGTGTGTACCTGATGGTGTGTGTGTGTGTACCTGATGGTGCCGTGTGTGTGTGTGTGTGTACCTGATGGTGCCGGTGTGTGTGTGTGTGTGTACCTGATGGTGCCAGTGTGTGCGTGTGTGTACCTGATGGTGCCAGTGTGTGCGTGTGTGTGTGTGTGTACCTGATGGTGCCGGTGTGTGTGTGTGTGTGTGCTGATGGTGTGTGTGTGTGTGTGTGTACCTGATGGTGCCGAGTGTGTGCGTGTGTGTGTACCTGATGGTGCCAGTGTGTGCGTGTGTGTGTGTGTGTACCTGATGGTGCGGTGTGTGTGCGTGTGTGTACCTGATGGTGCCGGTGTGTGCGTGTGTGTGTGTGTGTACCTGATGGTGCCAGTGTGTGCGTGTGTGTGCCTGATGGTGCCAGTGTGTGCGTGTGTGTGTGTGTGTACCTGATGGTGCCAGTGTGTGCGTGTGTGTGTGTGTGTACCTGATGGTGCCAGTGTGTGCGTGTGTGTACCTGATGGTGCCAGTGTGTGCGTGTGTGTGTGTGTGTACCTGATGGTGCCAGTGTGTGCGTGTGTGTACCTGATGGTGCCGGTGTGTGCGTGTGTGTGTGTGTGTACCTGATGGTGCCGGTGTGTGCGTGTGTGTGTGTGTGTACCTGATGGTGCCAGTGTGTGCGTGTGTGTACCTGATGGTGCCGTGTGTGTGTGTGTGTGTGTACCTGATGGTGCCAGTGTGTGCGTGTGTGTGTACCTGATGGTGCCGGTGTGTGTGTGTGTGTACCTGATGGTGCCAGTGTGTGCGTGTGTGTGTCCTGATGGTGCCGGTGTGTGCGTGTGTGTACCTGATGGTGCCAGTGTGTGCGTGTGTGTGTGTGTGTACCTGATGGTGCCAGTGTGTGCGTGTGTGTACCTGATGGTGCCAGTGTGTGCGTGTGTGTACCTGATGGTGCCGGTGTGTGCGTGTGTGTACCTGATGGTGCCGGTGTGTGCGTGTGTGTGTGTGTGTACCTGATGGTGCCAGTGTGTGCGTGTGTGTGTGTGTGTACCTGATGGTGCCGGTGTGTGTGTGTGTGTGTGTGTGTGTACCTGATGGTGCCAGTGTGTGTGTGTGTGTACCTGATGGTGCCAGTGTGTGCGTGTGTGTGTGTGTGTGTGTGTGTACCTGATGGTGCCGGTGTGTGCGTGTGTGTGTGTGTGTACCTGATGGTGCCGGTGTGTGTGTGTGTGTGTGTGTGTGTACCTGATGGTGCCAGTGTGTGTGTGTGTGTACCTGATGGTGCCAGTGTGTGCGTGTGTGTACCTGATGGTGCCGGTGTGTGCGTGTGTGTACCTGATGGTGCCGGTGTGTGCGTGTGTGTGTGTGTGTACCTGATGGTGCCAGTGTGTGCGTGTGTGTACCTGATGGTGCCGGTGTGTGTGTGTGTGTGTACCTGATGGTGCCAGTGTGTGCGTGTGTGTACCTGATGGTGCCGGTGTGTGTGTGTGTGTACCTGATGGTGCCGGTGTGTGTGTGTGTGTGTGTGTGTGTGTGTGTGTGTGTGTACCTGATGGTGCCAGTGTGTGCGTGTGTGTACCTGATGGTGCCGGTGTGTGCGTGTGTGTACCTGATGGTGCCAGTGTGTGCGTGTGTGTGTGTGTGTACCTGATGGTGCCAGTGTGTGCGTGTGTGTACCTGATGGTGCCGGTGTGTGCGTGTGTGTACCTGATGGTGCCGGTGTGTGCGTGTGTGTGTGTGTGTACCTGATGGTGCCAGTGTGTGCGTGTGTGTACCTGATGGTGCCGGTGTGTGCGTGTGTGTACCTGATGGTGCCGGTGTGTGTGTGTGTGTACCTGATGGTGCCGGTGGGCGAGGGCAAGGGGCTCATGAGGTGGGCGATGTTATCAGGAATGTTGATGGTTAAAGGCGAGATCTGTGGCTGAACCGCTTTCACCGGAGACTCCGCCTCCCTCTTCTCGCGCTTGACGCTCGCCAGCGCCGTGAACGTGATCTTGATGTTCGTACTGGGGAAGCGGAACGTGCACCTGAGAAAGAGAGAGAAAGACCATTTGCACCTAAAGAGACGTAATCCTCACGGATCAAACAAGCATCAACACGAACCCGGGAACCTGATCCGCAGCCAAAACAAAGATTCATGCTCCCAAAACGTGCAAAACAGGGTCTTTATCATTTCAAAACGGTCTGAAGTGACAATATTAGTTTAAGTGAGAACGTTTTAAACAACGAATGCAGTCAGTGAATAACCCGCAGCATTAAAGCCGTTTACATGCAGAACTAAACCACACAAACAGGCCTTCAGACTCTAGGTGTGTCCATCTGTGCTCGATAAAAGAGCACAGTTCAAGATGTTTATGCTTTTATGACCGTATGAGCGGTCGGTTAATAAGTGTAATCGGTGTGAGATTATCAGACGCATGTAAACACCCTGGATGTGTGTTTTCTCAAGAGCAGGATGACTGATAAAGCTCAGGTGTATAAGCAGATCTCCGAGCGCTGCTAAAATTAACCGCCCCTGATGAACTCATATTCAACATCAGGAGTAAACAAGTCGCCTCACCCACCGAATCAGGCATGTCAACAGTCAACGTAAAATGAGTGTCGCTGCAACATTCAGTGCTTTCCTTCACAGCGGTGCGCTTTCATCCCTCCCTAAAAGCCCAAACTTGATACGCAAATAAGTGAGTTGTAAAATGCAGTCTGTCATAATACAAAGGACGTGTTCGTTAATACAAGCATATCAAGTTATGAAAGAGATGCGGTTCCCTGGGAAGGAACGTGCATAAGCACAGTAATGCCTTGAGTTACGAGCTCGTCCTGGAACAGATTATAGAGAGGATAAAGTTCGTTGAGACAAAGTTTAGAAGTTGGCTGAGAACATCGCACCGGAAGCTTTAATTTCACATGTTGGTAGCACAATTTAACATTATCTATGAAATGCGTTACGAAACCAGAAATTAACAGGTTGCTAAGGTGTTCTGTGTGGTTGCTAGGGTAACCAAAGTGGTTGCTAGGGTAACTGGGGTGGTTGCAAGGTTGTTGCTAGGGTAAACAGGGTGGTTGCTAGGGTGTTGCTAGGGTTTCTGGGGCGGTTGCTAGGGTAACCAGTGTGGTTGCTAGGCGGTTGCTTGGGTAACTGGGGTGTTTGCTAGGTGGTTGCTAGGGTAACTGGGGTGGTTGCTAGGCGGTTGCTAGGGTATCCTGAGTGGTTGCTAGTGCAGCAAATCCATGCCAAAAAGAAACAAGCAAAAAACTCGGCACCCACACGCGCTCGATCTTCTCTCGACTGCTGTTTTCTCGATTTGCTCGCGCAAACACTTATTTTAGTCAGCGAACACGTGAAGTGAAGGCGTGAGGCGGTGTCTGTAAGCTGCTCATATCTCAAATCTTTACTCGTATTTCAAAGCGAAAATGTGCTCGAAGGCTTGAAAATAAGTTAAAAATAAGGCACGTGATGTCAAAAAGCGCCGAAGCACGACCAGTAGACGATTTATCAGGGTGTTTCTTTTCAATGAAATCAGAAATCTTCTGCCACATAGCCATTACTTCCTTAATTTCACTTGTAGAAATGTTTTCCTCTGGTTCCCCTTCCTCCTCATCGCCACTGCTGAGCTCTTGCAACACCTGCGTATGTTCAATGTCTGTAACTCGATCAACTCCTCAGTCCACAGTTCCTCCTGCTGTTCCTTTACAGCAAAAACCAGCCCAAAGGCTTGCACGTATCTTGGGATACTCGTATGTCGGGATGCTCGTATCTCGAGGTATTACTGTATATTGTGGGTTTCAGATACACGCTTAAATAATCAAATAGCCCACAGACAAATGTGTTAAAATGCCCAAGAGAAAGCAATGTTAAGTTCATTTGTATTTTCCTTGTTCTTATTGCGTCGCTCACCGTTTAGGCTGTTTGTCTTCTGTAAGTGCTTTGACAACTTTTACTTGCATGAATTAACATTTAGAGTTTAATCATAATCACGCACCTGCAGTGTTGGGAAAGTTATGCATTACAATATTGTTACTACCTTAAAAAATAACTAATTGTGCTACTTTAAAAAATATGATGCATTACTTTTTCTCTCATTTGGGTGGAGCTTGTTTGTTTGTGTCTTTTAATGACAAAATAGTTATATTTATGGGGCAAATGTAAAGCACTTTCACACCACGAATTTAAACAACAAGGTTGAAGGGTTAGGGTTTTTCACACTCTCTCTCTCTCACACACTCGTCATGGTCCATATGGTTGGCAGTGGCTGATGCGTTTCTGTGCCAATCCTTGTACTAAACTTTGCGCCAGGCCCCTGCAGACCTGGCACACACACCAAATCACACCCAGAATCTTCAATTATCCCAGAATGCAGTGCAAGACCATCCTGCTTATTCTCTAACAAATGAAAGGAGGATTGAAGTCTGCTCTCGTTCAGAAAGAGTGACGGCACCCGTACGTGTGTGGAATAAAACGCAGCGCTGAGTTACGTTACCGCCAACATTAGCACTCCGCTTTAAGAAAGTTAAACCGCTGATCTGAAATCAGTTTCAACGCAAAGAAATCCTTCAGGACGCGAGATGCGGATATTTTCAATCTACTTCAGTTCAAATTTAATGACAATTGTTCATAAAAGGTTTTATTTTGTATGCATGTTTGACTAGTTTTGCCATTGATGTTTTAAAGAAGCAAAAACCAACATTTTGCATATCAAATTAAACCGATCGCTCTTTTCTACTCGGGTGTTTATTCTTAGTATTTTCACTTAGTTTTAAGATTTTGTTCTTTTGCAGATTCAAGCTTTTATTCTTGAGTTAACGTCAATAGTTTTCCTACTCATTACACAATTTAAGGTTATTCCATTGAATTAAAATGGTATTTGTCAGAAGATACAGGTTGTGAAATTGCTGTAATGTTTTACAATAAGGTTATAAGGTTAAAAGATAATGCATTCGCTAATTTAATCTGATTAATGTTAGTTAATAAAAATACAATTGATGATTTCATACGAGTTAATTAACCAACATTAACTTGCAACATCAAGGTCATGGGTTCGATTCCCAGGAAAGAACTGATGTCAATGTGTTTCTTGAATGCCATGCAAGTCGCTTTGGATAAAAGCGACTGATAAATGCATGAATGCTTTTGGTCTTAGAAATGCATTAGTAAATGCTGAGATTCACATCCAGGTGAATAAAAATGCTATAGAAATATTGCTCATTGTCACTTCATAATACCAGATCAAACCAAACCCACAATCTCTGCCACTGATTACAGTCTCGAGTAAAATGTGGCACAAACTACAATTAATAATTAACATATAAATAAAAAAGCAATCCAACAAGGCAAACGATACCCCGTATGATCTGACAGATAAACTGGTGCTTCTGATCTCAGTAAAACAGACGTGATTGAAAACTGAATTATTTCTGTTCTACGTGAAATTCCTCTCCAGTCGAACCACTTTACCGAAACTTAAACACAAAACCAACAGATTTACAAATATTCATGATTCAACACTCAATATAAACCAATACCACTTAGAAGTTATTGCTGCTAAATAACTAAAAGGATTAAAAAACAAAGATCTATAGAGGAAAAACTAAAATATTGCCTTTTTAAATAATGGAAATAATGAAAACTGAACTCCAACTCAAATAAAAAAATATTAAACCTAAATGGCAAGAATAACAAAGCTACTAAAATGACTAAGAAACGGATATAAAATATAAGAGACGTACAACAGAAAAACAGAACGTGGAAAACTAAAACTAAAAGCGTTTTAAACAAGTGTAGCTCAGAGAAGAAAACCATTCCCATGGAGAATCCCGACTCTTGCAATAAACCTTAATTAATCTTTGTCAGTAGCTTTTGTCAGATATCTAACAACAGTTTAGTTGATGTGACTATTAATTAGAGAATTCAGGATGAAATCTTAACCGCGCTTCGGCTCCAAGCAGCCATTTCAAGCACAATTCAGCCATGGCAACTACCAGGGGCTTTAAAGCAGGAATGTTGGGATCTCAACCCCTCACATTCCTCCCTCTGTGTGTGTGTGTGTGTGTGTGTGTGAGAGATCCGAACAGACTTGTTCCCGCATCTCTCCCACAAAACACAGAATTATTCAAAGATTATACAGAAACATCATTAACACCTGGTGTTTTAATCCGTCTCTTTCGTCAAATTTCTACCACTTCTGTCCTGATTGTAAGGAGTTTTTCCAGATCTTTCCATCTAATGGATAAATAAGCTCACGCAATTTCCATATGAACGAGCCCAGAGACAACGGACAAACACACCGAGAGCAGCAGCCTTCGTTTCTGCTCTGACGATTTTCATCTTCAAACCAAACGTGTGTCTACAGAACGAAACTTAAATCCCGTATGGATGGCGCTCATCCCATAATGTTTATGCGTTAGGGTCAGCAAGCAGAGAGTAGGAGGTCTTATAGTGGCTGTTTGATCACATGAGCGTTTACACTACGACAACAATGCAGGCGAATGCGTTTCCAAATTCTTCTGTTAGTGGACAAGCTCAAAACATCTCAATCCCATTTACACCAGTGAACTAGTGAATCAAGAGCCCAGTAATGCCTTGAGATACGAGCATAATCCGTTCCAGGATGAGCTCGTAACTCGAGTTGCTCGTATCTCAAATCATTTTTCCCACAATAAATAACAAGAAAAATTTATCCGTTCCGGCCCTCTAAAATTGCTATAGAGACACACACAAAATTATAGTTTTCGCATCTCAAATATTTACTTGTATCTCAAAGCAACAAAGTTTGCTTTGAGATACAAAGTTTGCTTTGAGATACAAAGTTTGCTTTGAGATACAAAGATTGCTTTGAGATACAAAGTTTGCTTTGAGATACACTCATATCTCAGAACACTCGTCGGGACGTATGAAAGCGCTATTCTCTACTGTTTGAGACACAGGAAAGCTGTGCACTCAACACTTAAAACAGAGGAATCCCCACAAAACTCTCAAACTGGGTTTAGCAACACTAAAACAAAGTTTTCCTGTGTCTCAAACAGTAGCGTGTGGCGCTTGCAACATCAAGGTCATGGGTTCGAATCCCAGGGAAAGCAAGAACTGATTAGAATGCCAATGTGTTTCTTGAAGGCAATGCAAGTCGCTTTGGGTAAAAGCGTCTGATAAATGCAGAAATGTAAATGTAATGTTAGCCAATGAATACAAACAGAAACAATTCTACTAAATGACTAAATGTGAGCATCAACCATCAGACGTTTAGCTTCATTTTATTGTCGTACGTCCAGAAGCCTATGAGGCACGGCTTCAAGTTAAGCAAGTCAAACAAAAACAATCTTGAAGGGTGTCCGAGGTTTTAAGTCAGGAGAGAATGACTAGCCTTCGATGTGGCAAGAGACTCGAAAAACTGATGTTTTTTATGTAAATACACCAAGGAAAAACAATTACTGTCATTATAACTAATTATGCAAATGTTTAAAATAAAACAACAGAACAGTATTCATTCATACATTTACTTCTGAATATTTATAGTTGAAATTACAACATAACATACATTCGGTCATAGTCGGAGGCATTGCGGTTATGAACATTTCAGTAGAAAATGCCGTAAAATAGAAAAATGATTAATTCTCAAGTTAAAATTGCACATCGTTGAAGACAGAAAACAGTATGATCTTTATCGTGATGCTTTTTTGACTAAATAACATGTTTTATATTTTAAATCCTTAATGCCGTGGTGCTTTAATAGTTTAACAAACACCCATGAAGTACAGTAAAACCTTGAGATACGAGCAAGCCTGAGCAATTTGCTTCGAGATGAGAGTAAATATTTGAGATACGAGCAGTTTATAGATGCCGACACTGAGCCGCACATGCTGTCATTACTGTATCGTCTGTCTCGAAGGAAAGAAATCATAATTAAAACCACATTATTTTATATCACACGAATCCTTACATACTATAATTGTGTGTGTCTATAGCAATTAAAATCATGTTTTATCCATTGTTATTAGCACTAATAAGGGAGTTTTTTAGATGGACGGAACGGATAATTGTCTTCCTTGTTATCGCTTATGGGAAAAATGATTTGAGATACGAGCAACTCAAGTTACGAGCTCGTCCTGGAACAGACATTACTGTATTTCCAGCATGTTACGTTTCACGAGTGTAAAATACTCAGGACAGCAACAGAAGAGAACAAGAGTCCAGTTAGTTGAGAGTAAAACTACATCATTTCCCAGACAGAAAGCATCCATTGCTCAGTGACTCACAACAGGGAAATACTCGCTGCAATACTTTATAACACACATAAAAACTTGACTCACTCCTCCAGCGGTCAAGATCTGTCTAGAGTCGTGACAGTAAAACAAGATGTAGACAAAGAGGGAAAGACTGCAACAAAAAAAAGCAATGAAGTCATGACTAAACTATAAAAAGACCACACACACATTTTTTTAAAATCATTTACATTTTGCATTCAGACGCTTTTATTCAAAGTGACTTGAATTGCATTCAAGAAACACATTGACATTCTAATCAGTTCTTGCTTTCCCTGGGAATCGAACCCATAACCTTGATGTTGCAAGCGCCACTCTCTACTCTTAGAGACACAGGAAAGTAGAGATTAGTTGGGGATTTTTCAAATATTAAAAGGTTAGTTTAAGCAAAATTGAAAAACTGTAATTAATGACTCACTCATGTAGTTTCAAACACGTAAAAATATAAAATACTTTTGTCCGTCTTACGAACACAAACGAAGAGATTTTCATGAAATCTGAGAGATTTCTGTCCTTCCCTTTACAGCTATGCATCGATCATAATCATCATGATTAATGCAAGTGATTTAAACAGTTTTATGAAGCGACGCGGGTGCTTTGGTTGTGCAAAAAGCACAAATTTACATTTTTTCATACACCGATTCATATTTTGTAAATATAGAGGTAAATTATGTTTTTGCACAAGCAAAGCACTCGCATCGCTTCATAAAACTGTTTAAATCACTGGTGTCACACGGATTATTTTAATGTCTTTACTACCTTTTGAAGAAAAGAAAAAAACAATTGTCAACGAAGGAACAAAAATCTCAGATTTCATAAAAAATACCGTACCTACATTTTCTGAAGACGAATGAAAGCCTTACGGATCCGACATGACATTTCTGCTTAAATCCTAAAGATTTAGTAAAAAAATATATAAGGATGAAGAAAAACATTTCATTCTGTCAGAGGAATCAACTGTTGTATTCAACCACACTAAAAATGTCTTAAAACACAGTAGAAAACTAGTAAATTATACTTTTTTTTGGGGGGGGGGGTGTTATTTGTCTGTTCAGAATCATGAGAGAATTGTGATTTCTGTTTGAAACTAAAACAAATTGTGACGCTCAATTTATCCAGAATTGCGCAGCTCTAACGTCCTCAAAGTCAGAGAGGGTCCGTGTTTCTCTGGGTCTTTTACGACACGTCCCAAACCAAAACTGACGTACATACGCGTCAGTCTTTGATCATCGAGACCGGAATCAGAAACTCTGCAGCCCGTTTGAGGAGCTTCATGACATCTGTGCAAACGTCAGCAGTCAATCCCACTGAATCTCCACTAATTAAATGCTCTTTAGTGTCTTGATCAATATCGTAACTCACAGCGTCTCCGGCTCAAACACGCGGTCCATTACAGACATCTGGACGTCTCCGCGGGGGGGATGGATTGATTTCTACATAATTAAAGTATGTGGAAGTGACTGTCTAATTAGCAACAACACGAATGGCACACGAACAACTTCACAGAAGCACAAACTGCTGGTTAAACATTCACAAACGCCTGTAAACCGCAAGTAAACTAGGACTCCAACTCACGATTTATGCAAATAAAATGCTTTCTTGTGTCTAAAACAGTGGAGAGCGGCGCTTGCAACATCAAGGTCATGGGTTCGATCCCCAGTGAAAGCAAGAACTGATTAGAATGTCAATGTGTTTCTTGAATGCAATGCAAGTCGCTAAGATAAAAGTACATAAATACATGAATAACTAATTTTCTGCTGTCCTTCAAACAAACGAGACAATTGTACAATTGCATGCTATGAAAACACAAAGCAAATATTTATATTCTATTCACTATACGAGTTATAAAGCAAAAGGACAGTTTAAATCTATAAAATAATCATTGATAAAGAAACTATTAGATGTTGTGCAGAAACACAAATGCTTCACTCTTACTTGTCGCTTCATCCTGTAAATGTAAGAAACGTCCTTCATTTAGATTACTTACAATTACTAAAATACTTACAATTACATACAATTCTTGATTTACATGTAGCTTTTAAACCTAAATTTAACATCCAACAACATCTTTGCACTAAATATCATGTCCCTCTCTGTTGTTCCCCGTGAAGGACAGAACGTCCCTTGAACGCAATGCAAGAGAGTTTGGATTAAAGCATTTGGCAAATGCATGAATGGAAATGTGCACACTTTTGCTTTATAAGGTGCTATAACGTCCATGAAAACACAGAATCCAGTCATGAAAATGGAATTTTATTTTACTGTATGAAGCAGAAAGTCACAAAATTTGACAATCAAAAGCCCAAAAATATTATTTAAACAGTTTCTATTTACATCAAATACGTAGTCGATGTTGCTTTCCTGCAGTTCAATCAGTAGAGAGTGGTGCTTGCAACACCAAGATCATGGGTTCGATTCCCAGGAAAGAACTGATTAGAATGTCAATGTGTTTCTTGAATGCAATGCAAGTGGCTTTGAATAAAAGCGTCTGATAAATGCATGAATGTAAATGTACACCGACACCTGGTTAGGGCAGAAAACGCTGGATTGTGAACAGCAGTGGTGGTTTAGGGGTAAGACGCACAGCACAACGTCACTCTACTCCCTTTTCCCATCACATATCAGATCATAAAGGCATTTACTTTCAATACAGGTAGACCATACTCGAAAAGTGGAAATAAAATTCACGCATTTATCAGACGCTTTTATCATTGCATTCAAGAAACACATTGATATTCTAATCAGATCTTGCTTTCCCTGGGAATCGAACCCATGACCTTGACGTTGCAAGCGCCACTCTCTACTGTTAGAGACACAGTAAAGCCGTCTAACACGTTTAATAAGAAAGCGTACATTGGTCAAGGTAGGGAAGGGTTTGTCACAATAAGGCGGCATCCATTTAATAATTTTAATAAAAATAGTTTACACCGTTTAATATACAACAACATTGAGGTGCAAAGTATAAATAGCATCGAACTACTATTTCCACTTATTGTAAAGAAAATGCTGCTATATTTACATAACATTGTGTAACTTTGTACAGCATTTAAACAACATAAATGCAGCCATCGGTAAGAAAAATTGCACTTACTGTAAATGGAAACTTCTGCTATCGGCACTAAAAGCCTTATTTAAAAAAATGAATGGCGCAGTTTCGTCTCGAACACACTTAAAAAACCTAATCTTTTCACAGGAACCCACCAAAACAAAGGTTAGTTTAACTCGGCTACACCGTGACACAAATTGCACAGGAAAAACGTCATTTGTATAGTAATAACACTAATTTACATTAACGCATTTATTACCGCCAAATAGTTTAAATGTTATCATAATGCTTTTTACGTAACAGTACCAACACTTTTTTTGCCATGAAAAATTTCATATAATTACATTTTAAAAGTTTAAATTGTTAAACATTTATGCATTAATTCGATTTCCACCGCTTTTGTTAATAAACGTATCAAATCATAAAACAAGGAACGCAGGAAAAAATGCCCAGACAACACAAACAAAACATTTCAACGGTTAATATTTCTATACATTACTAGTTTTATTAATTACTACTTTTTATTACTAAAGCATTACAAAAGGAAACACTAAAATTCGGGAAGGAAACGACAGATTTCAAACCCTAGATTTAGAGAAACACTGGCTATAAAAAGCCTTATTTGCATTTTCTGAAGCCACTTTAAGTCTGCCAGCAGCAAGACATCAGAGACTCTTAATATCTCAAACAAACACCATATTTAGCACCATAACTATATCAGCACATCCTAATGTGACTCTACATATCAAGATGAATGGACTCTATAATGTGTAGAAATGGTTTGTCTGTGCATGAAACCGCTCTTACGGCTGGCATTGTAGGCAACAGATCTGCTGTTATATTGAGATATGTGGGTCATGTGTTAAAAAAAGCGAAGGGATAATAAGTGTGGACTCCAGTCATGCTTGACGCTGTGATTTGATGCTGTGCAAAACAGGGAAACCTCAAATCCACAGTGTGAAAGTGATTCTGAAACACGCCGGCCAGCTGTGAGTGAGAGCGAACGCAAATCACACATTCAAAACAGACTACGAATAATCCAAAGGTCGAATTCAGGGTAATGTCAATACAGCCAGATGTCCAGCATCTCCACGAAAAACAGGAAACGCAAACACCTAACAGCGTCTGCCTGACTCTGATGCACATGGATATAAACCCTTGGTTAACATCTCAACCTGTGAGCGTTTACACGCCGACGAGACAAAACTACATTCATTCTTCAGTTTATCTTTCCTTTTCGAGAGCCTGCGACGCCCCAAAATGCCGCTTCGCGAGCCTGCGACGCCCCAAAATGCCGCTTCGCGAGCCTGCGACGCCCCAAAATGCCGCTTCGCGAGCCTGCGACGCCCCAAAATGCCGCTTCGCGAGCCTGCGACGCCCCAAAATGCCGCTTCGCGAGCCTGCGACGCCCCAAAATGCAGCTTCGCGAGCCTGCGGCGCCCCAAAATGCCGCTTCGCGAGCCTGCGGCGCCCCAAAATGCCGCTTCGCGAGCCTGCGGCGCCCCAAAATGCGGCTTCGCGAGCCTGCGGCGCCCCAAAATGCGGCTTCGCGAGCCTGCGGCGCCCCAAAATGCGGCTTCGCGAGCCTGCGGCGCCCCAAAATGCGGCTTCGCGAGCCTGCGGCGCCCCAAAATGCGGCTTCGCGAGCCTGCGGCGCCCCAAAATGCGGCTTCGCGAGCCTGCGGCGCCCCAAAATGCGGCTTCGCGAGCCTGCGACGCCCCAAAATGCGGCTTCGCGAGCCTGCGACGCCCCAAAATGCATCACACGTTTATAATGCTCAGAAATGCTACTGCGTTCACCTTCAAATAACTGCACATGCACTGCTGGACACAACTCATCCCCCAAAATGCTGCTATACACTATGACGCCCCAAAAAGCTGCTCTATGCACCTTCAATGCCTAAAAAAGGTCCCCAAATCCCCAAAATGGTGCTGCACATGCCTATATGGCACTAAAATGCTGCAGCGCAAGCCTATGTCCCCAAAATGCTGCGACACACACCTACAATGCACAAAAATGCTGCTGCATGTGCCTGCAAGATACTACTATGGAGCCAAAATGTTGCAGCACATGGATATTTCAGACAAAATGCCACTGTATGTGCCTAAGATGCACTATACTGCTCAACAGGCACCCATCTTACACAAGTGCTGCTACCCCCCCCCCCATGATGTGCCTATGACACCCCAAATACTGCTACATGCATCTGTGATGATTGATAATGCCCAAACTCATTATATGCTCCAATAACACCCTAAATAACTGCAAGCACCTATGATGCACCCTAAAATGCTGCTGCACACACCTGTGACGCCCCAGATGCCCCCCCCCCCAATCTGTCCTCCTAAAAAAAAAAAAACTTAACGTTCATGCAAAAAATACACTGCATGAACAAACCAGGTTCAGGAATGCTGTCTAGTTAGGCAACTGAGAGAGAGAGAGAAAGAGAGAGAGAGAGACATGGGGAATGAGAGAGAGATGAAGGAGAAAGAGATAGATGGGGAATGGGAGAGAAAATGAGAGATAGATGGGGGATGAGAGAGAGAGAATATGAGAGAGAAATAGATGGGGAATGAGAGAGAATATGAGAGAGAAAGAGATAGAGAGACATGGGAATGAGAGAGAGAGAATATGAGAGAGAGACATGGGAATGAGAGAGAGAAAATGAGAGAGAGAGATGAAGGAGAAAGAGATAGATGGGGAATGAGAGAGAATATGAGAGAGCGAGAGAATGAGAGAGCGAGATGGGGAACGAGAGAGAGAGAGAATGAGAACGAGAGAGAGAGAGAGAGAATGAGAACGAGAGAGAATGAGAATGAGAACGAGAGAGAGAGAGAGAGAGAGAGAGAGAGAGAGAGAGAGAGAGAGAGAGAGAGAGAGAGAGAGAGGCTCTGAAAGCGAAACGAAAAACGTGCTCATCATCGGCACACTAGCACGTGCTCCCGGCGCTCCATTATAACAACAACAACAATGAATATGATGAAGATGAAGATGGTGGTGGTAAGGGTTATAGTAACTCACACTCTCGGCAGCTGCAGGGGTGGCGCCCCCCGCCGCAGAAACACCCCGTCCACGAACACCCCGTTTTTGCCCAGACAGCGCAGGTAAAACTCGCCTCCGCCCGTGTCCTCGGCCGCAGCGGTGAAGATCTCCAGGTGCCGGCGGGAGATGAAGCTCGAGTGGCCCATGCTCACGTCCACCGAGCCCTGCGACGAGTTCCGACCCACCGTCACCGAGCGCTTCTTCATCACATACTCAAACTCACGGCCCTCCAAGCGCGCCACCGCTGCCATCTTCCTCCTCTTTCCTCGCACGATATGAATATGAATGGACAATATGAAACCGGACCGGAGACTCCAGAAGCGGCAGCGGCGACTCGACCCACCGCCGCGTTCAGCACACAGAGAAAGAGAAGGGGGCGGCAGCCAATCAGAGCGCGCTGCGGGAATGCGTTCTGTGATTGACGCACAGCCTGACCAATTAGAGACGCTCGAAGGAATGCGGTAATTCAATCACAGCCAATGAGATCACAAACATGGATGGTTTGACGGATTGAAGGTCGGTTGCGCTGCGCCTCAACACGCATGTACGCGGAGAGTTTTCAACACCGGACTGGAGTTATGTGTGTTATGGATATGGAATGGTTTTATAATAACACGGGAATAAAATAAGAAAATAATGCATCGAATATACATAAAATAGTAAGTTACAGAATAAAATTGAAAAAATAATTGAAGTACAAATAAAATTGGGTAGATTGTTTTAGCAATTGAGTAACTATTTTTTTTATTCATACAAATGGGTATTTCAATTCACATTCCTTCACTGATCCTTAATTAACAAAGCTTTTAATAATGTATATGTATAAACCACAAATAAACTGTGTATCTAAGTGGGCAGAACTGCCCTCGCTGAGTTTTATTTTCCTATATTTGTGAAAACGGAGCGGAATCTCGTCGATACCCACTCCGTGTTTTGCGGCTCTCCGCGTTTGCAGTTGCCGATTCCCCCATAATCCTCAGCGCCGTCGGCGTGTGTGTTTTGAGTATGGAGGTCACGAAAACAAACGCGGCTTGTTTTTTTACTGCCGCGCTTTAAAAGCGTTAAACCACCCTCTTTCTTAAAGTACAAGCACAATGAGGTTTATACCGTCAGCGGGCATCGTTTCTACAGAGAAGTGTACGCGCAGAGCGAGAGAGACGCACGAGCACGCGCGCGGAACACGTGTTCGTGTAGGGTGACGTCATCTCTTCCTGGTGTTTGTAAACAGAGCTGCTGGGTGTGACCCGCCCGGGGCGCGTTCACGATCACACCCGAAAGCATCTGCCACACTATAATATTATAGGGTATACAATAATATAGATTATAGTAGAACTGAGTATAGTATTATAGAGTTTAGTAGTAGGGAATATTGTCATATAGACTATAGTATAGCGTGACAGAGTATAGTAATATATTGGTAGAAAGTGTAATATAGCGGTAAAGAATATAGTAATATAGTGTATAGTGGTAGAGAGTATAGATGTATAATATAGTGGTAGAGAGTACAGCACTATAGCGTATAGTAGTATAACGTATAGTATTAGAGAGTATAGTAGTATAACGTATAGTGGTAGAGAGTACAGCAGTATACCGTATAGTAGTAGAGACTATAGTAGTATAACGTATAGTGGTAGAGAGTACAGCAGTATAGCGTATAGTAGTAGAGACTATAGTAGTAGAGAGTATAGTAGTAGAGACTATAGTAGTATAACGTATAGTGGTAGAGAGTATAGTAGTATAATGTATAGTGGTTGAGAGTACAGCAGTATAGCGTATAGTAGTAGAGACTATAGTAGTATAATGTATAGTAGTAGAGACTATAGTAGTATAACATAGTAGTAGAGAGTATAACGTATAGTAGTAGAGACTGTAGTAGTATAATGTATAGTGGTAGAGAGTACAGCAATATAGTGTATAGTAGTAGAGACTATAGTAGTATAACGTATAGTGTTAGAGAGTATAGTAGTAGAGAGTATAGTAGTATAACATATAGTGTTAGAGACTATAGTAGTATAACGTATAGTGGTAGAGAGTATAGTAGTATAACGTATAGTAGTAGAGAGTATAGTAGTATAACGTATAGTGCTAGAGAGTATAGTGGTATAGTGTTTAGTAGTAGAGAGTATAGTAGTATAACATATAGTACTAGAGAGTATAGGTGTATAACGTATAGTGGTAGAGAGTATAGTGGTATAGCGTTTAGTAGTAGAGAGTACAGCAGTATAGGGTTTAATAGTAGAGAGTATAGTAGTATGACGTATAGTAGTAGAGACTACAGTAGTATAACATATAGTGGTATGGCGTAAAGTACAGCAGTATAGCATATAGTAGTAGAGACTATAGTAGTATAACGTATAGTAGTAGAGAGTATAGTAGCAGAGACTATAGTAGTATAACATAGTGGTTGCGGGTATAGTATTATAACGTATAGTGATAGAGAGTATAGTAGTATAACGTATAGTGGTTGAGTGTACAGCAGTATAACGTATAATAGTAGAGACTATAGTAGTATAACATATAGTGGTATGGCGTAAAGTACAGCAGTATAGCATATGGTAGTAGAGACTATAGTAGTATAACGTATAGTAGTAGAGAGTATAGTAGCAGAGACTATAGTAGTATAACATAGTGGTTGCGGGTATAGTAGTATAACGTATAGTGGTTGAGTGTACAGCAGTATAGTGTATATTGGTAGAGTATAGTAGTATAACATATATTGGTAGAGAGTATAGCGGTATAGTGTATATTGGTAGAGAGTATAGTAGTATAACGTATAGTAGTAGAGAGTATAGTAGCAGAGACTATAGTAGTATAACATAGTGGTTGCGGGTATAGTATTATAACGTATAGTGATAGAGAGTATAGTAGTATAACGTATAGTGGTTGAGTGTACAGCAGTATAACGTATAATAGTAGAGACTATAGTAGTATAACATATAGTGGTATGGCGTAAAGTACAGCAGTATAGCATATAGTAGTAGAGACTATAGTAGTATAACGTATAGTAGTAGAGAGTATAGTAGCAGAGACTATAGTAGTATAACATATAGTGGTATGGCGTAAAGTACAGCAGTATAGCATATAGTAGTAGAGACTATAGTAGTATAACGTATAGTAGTAGAGAGTATAGTAGCAGAGACTATAGTAGTATAACATAGTGGTTGCGGGTATAGTATTATAACGTATAGTGATAGAGAGTATAGTAGTATAACGTATAGTGGTTGAGTGTACAGCAGTATAACGTATAATAGTAGAGACTATAGTAGTATAACATATAGTGGTATGGCGTAAAGTACAGCAGTATAGCATATAGTAGTAGAGACTATAGTAGTATAACGTATAGTAGTAGAGAGTATAGTAGCAGAGACTATAGTAGTATAACATATAGTGGTATGGCGTAAAGTACAGCAGTATAGCATATAGTAGTAGAGACTATAGTAGTATAACGTATAGTAGTAGAGAGTATAGTAGCAGAGACTATAGTAGTATAACATAGTGGTTGCGGGTATAGTAGTATAACGTATAGTGGTTGAGTGTACAGCAGTATAGTGTATATTGGTAGAGTATAGTAGTAAAACATATATTGGTAGAGAGTATAGCGGTATAGTGTATATTGGTAGAGAGTATAGTAGTATAACGTATAGTAGTAGAGAGTATAGTAGCAGAGACTATAGTAGTATAACATAGTGGTTGCGGGTATAGTATTATAACGTATAGTGATAGAGAGTATAGTAGTATAACGTATAGTGGTTGAGTGTACAGCAGTATAACGTATAATAGTAGAGACTATAGTAGTATAACATATAGTGGTATGGCGTAAAGTACAGCAGTATAGCATATAGTAGTAGAGACTATAGTAGTATAACGTATAGTAGTAGAGAGTATAGTAGCAGAGACTATAGTAGTATAACATATAGTGGTATGGCGTAAAGTACAGCAGTATAGCATATAGTAGTAGAGACTATAGTAGTATAACGTATAGTAGTAGAGAGTATAGTAGCAGAGACTATAGTAGTATAACATAGTGGTTGCGGGTATAGTAGTATAACGTATAGTGGTTGAGTGTACAGCAGTATAGTGTATATTGGTAGAGTATAGTAGTATAACATATATTGGTAGAGAGTATAGCGGTATAGTGTATATTGGTAGAGAGTATAGCGGTATAGCGTTTAGTAGTATAACATATAGTGCCATGTATCGAGAAACTGGTAAAATACCGGAAATGGCGCATCCATGGATTTCGGTGTCCATGAACTGCATTATTATTCTTCACCATATATTAAAACCATTTAAAAATCATAACATAATTTATATATTCTCAAAGACTGCGATTAGATTAAACAAACATATTCGCTGTGGGCTTTTATATGCGCTGTAGTCGCTCCTTCTGTTGAACACAAAACAAGATATTTTGAAGAATGTTACAATGTTGTAGGAAGTCAATGGGTGCCGTCAACTCTCTGGTTACTCGCATTCTTCAAAATATCTTTGTTTGTGTCCAGCAGAAGAAAAAAACTCATACAGGTTTAGAATGACATGAGGATGAGCGAACGATGACAGAAATTTCATTTTTGGGTGAACTGACCCTTTAAGTGCCTTTTTATTTAAGCTCTTGACTGGTTAGCTGTGCATCAGCCACTAGAGGGAGACAATGTTGTCATTTGTTTTAGGAGGGTGTGGCGAAGACTGTCTTCCCAAGTCAAACAAATGTTTATTTGACTGCTGTTCAGTCATCATGAACCTCTTTCAAATGTCCTCTGAGGGAACAAAATATGCATGCAAACGCCACTCAGATCGAGAGACTGATATATGTTAAGTCTGATGCGACACTTACATTTATTCATTCAGTTGACGCTTTTATCCAAAGCGGCTTACAAGTGGGGATAACGCTGAGTGTTTAACTGAAATTCCTGGTCCTTCTTTTGTTACAATCGGACCGGACACTGTTTTATCATCCAGATGAGAAAATGTCCTGAGACTCTGGCTATGGAAAGACTTTTTTCAGAGACAGCAAGTCAAAGTATAACTTAATTCACTGTCAATGAAACAACAGAAACAGATTTCTGTTACCACTGACACAGTGGAAATAAACACTTAAGATGTGCTATATTGATTGTTTGTGCTATATATGTGTTGTATTGAGATGCATAACATATTGCACGTAGATTATTCTGTGATTTATTTTCATATGTTAACTGTATGCCTGATTAGAGTCAATCATATGAAAGTGTCGTGCATTTAATTGAACTGGAATTATTACAGCCACAGAATGATTGTCGGATAGATTAATGCTTTATTTAGCTTGAACGTTTACGGGCAAGAAATCATTATTTCTACACATCCTTGTCAGGCAAAAGAATGGAGCCAGTGTCACAATGTTGTATACAGATAATCACTACAAATGTGTAGCAACAAGGTGGACCTAATTTATCTTCATGAATGTGACGGACAGCAAGACCTGTGGTGGTTCTCTAGACTTGCACTGCATTTAAATCTAACACTTCCCTACCAAATAGCAGGAAAAAAAACAGTACGCCAAAAGAGTAGTATAGTAATACCTTGAGATATGAGCATAACCCGTTTCAGGATTAGCTCGTAACTCAAGTTGCTCGTATCTCAAATCATTTCCCACATAAGAAATAACAGAAACACTTTTATTTAGTTGAGGAACACGTGAAGTGTAAGAGTGCGTCGGTGTCTGTAAGCTGCTCGTATCTCAAATATTTACTTGTATCTCAAAGCAAAAAAATTGCTTGTATCTCTGTATACTCGTATGTCGGGACGCTCGTATCTCAAGGTATTATCGTATGTCTGAATACAGGTAGGCAAAAAGTACCAGGATGACCTACTACGTCTGGTGAGATTGGACACTTTACGAGGACACAGGACAGGATTTATGAATGGAATGAAGCGACGCAACTGATCACATGACCGTAAGAACATGGCGGCTGTAGTTCATCCAGATAACATTAATGCGACACATATTCATAGTACATAGAATGCAGTTTTTAATAGCCACAAAGTAAATCAAACTAAAATATAGCACCTACTCAGACAGTATGTGATTTAGGACACGTGTTTGTCTGCACTGAAGGCTTAAATTTACAGTAAATAACGGTCCACATCTTCATCTCACACTCAGACAGTAGATCTGGACTTGGTCTTGGTCTGGGTTTAGGTGGTCTTGATTAAATCTATCCTCGTTATTCACCTCTACATGGACAGAATCCCAGAGACAATACCTGCAAAACAGACAAAATGTTATTTAGATGTACCAAAGTCCCTTTGAGACGACTCTTTTTTTTAATCAACAATTTAATCTCACAACAGTCATAAATTGTGTTCCTAAACTCTGAAATCATGACAAAAAACACTAAGTCTGCGTTTCCTGTGTAACCAAAAGGCTTTTACCTCTCAGATGGTATGAATACATCTGTGACAAAAGTATAACTGACTATTAATAAAATATAGATTATGCAGAATAAATAAGCCTAGTAATAGAACAATAGAAAAATCTCTCTTACCACCATCTTGCTGGTGCAAAATATCTTTAAAGGAAATTATGAAGCTGCGAGGTTGCAAGGATTTTCCACCAATCGCAGAAGCTCGTTTAGCCACGCCTCCATCTTCCCCTCCCCCGATAACAGAAACGGTTCAACACGCCTTCTTTTCAGCACTGCAAGTACAACAGCCTCGTTCAAAATCAGAGCTTTGTGCATGTTCGATTGGAGTCCGATCAAGTGGCCCATAAAACACATGAAATGTCATTTTTACGAACGCGTTTCAATCTATTTTCATAAGTGGTTTGAAATTCATTTCGAATCCCAATTCTGGATATTCAGTCAGAATGCTCTGCGTGATATTGCATGCACCAATACACCATGTAAATGTATTTTGTAGGAAACCTGCTGAAAGAAAGACAACCTTAGCATTTTGATCATTCTCTTTCATTATGCATGCAGCTCTTAGTTCATTTTAACTGATGCACTACCTGGTAATTTGTTCTTGTAAGATGCATTTGTCACACTTAAAGGGCTAGTGAAGAAAAAGCTGACTAGTCACAGAGGTTTCAGCCAGAACATATCCGTGTCTGCAGTTTAAAGTGAGCTCAGGTAATGCTCTTTTGGTTGCAACTTCTTCTAATATCATTTAGAGCCAAATGTGCTTCGTTCAAGGCCTAATGTTTAAGCGGCTTCTCTACAAACGTAAAGCGCCACATGAAGAGCTGCAGACGACGGTAGCAGTTTTAACAACGGTAGCAGAAACTATGCGAGCAGTAAAGCGATGCAGAAAATGAGTGAAGAATTATGTTTTTATCTCTCATACATATGACTCTGACTGTTTCACTAAACCAGGTTAAGTTAAGCCTTTAGACGCTTTGTTTGCAAGTGAATGATGTTTGTTGATGGCAAGTGAAGACTAAATACCTTGAAATGACTAGTTATGATTGTTATATTTAGTAGTTTATTACTTATAATATTAGAATATAAAATATAAAAATAGCCCATACTTTTCCTGCAAACTCTGTATATTTTTACAGTCCCAAAGTCTTCTATAGATACACGTAGATGTCTAAATTCAGTACAACTACTACTAATAATAACAGCAGCCTGTTAAAACACCCAAACTAACCTTTCAATATCCATATCCAGTAGGGAGACATTTAGTTTTCTTGGTAAATAATTTTTGGTAACAAATATTAGACATCACTGTTTTGTCAAACATTTGGTAAACATTTTGAGTGTGATGAAGGTTTTCTCTTTTACAGCTGCTCCAATGGAAATGTATAACTGTTCCAAAACAAGTAAATATAGAGTCTTGGAACTTTAATTGAACACTCGTGTTCTATAGAATCTTTTCATTCCATTAAAAGGTTCTATATCCTCCGATTATTGCATTTTCGTCCAAAAAACCTGATTTATGTGGCGTCATTAGGATTATCCTGATCGAGTTGGAGGCTCCCCGATACCAGATTTTAAATATCAAACATAGCCAAGAGATTATAATGTAAAAAAATCAGTTGAAACCGCCCTTGTGTCTGTGGTCTCAGTTAAGATCGAGAACCGTCTAATGTGTGTCGCAGGCCTTAGAAAAACAAGGTTCTTTTAAGAACTGTTCTTTGAGGAACCAATAATGGTTCTTCAAAGGCTTCACTGAGAAAAAAAAACGTTATTTTATTTTTAAGAGTAATCTACGTGTTCTGATGCAAAATTCAGTGAGTATTCTGTAAAATGTTGAAATATTCCTCATGCATATCAAACTAAAAGACTAATTCAGTGAAATGTTAAAGATCAATATACGCCTCTGTGAACTAGAGGAGTCATTCATATTTTGGTACATTTAGCCCAAAGAGAAAGACTGAAAACATTAAAATGTACGTATATACAGTGAAATAAAAACTCTTTTTCTCTCTATTCCCCATGCTTGTACTACTTGCGTATAGAATGTTTGAATGTTGCGTATAGAATGTTATGTTCGAAACTTTGTATTGTAAGCACTCTTATGTATTTTTGTATCCTCAGGACAAATAGCTTCTGTACTCCTCAAATTGTAAGTCGCTTTGGATAAAAGCGTCTGCTAAATGAATAAATGTAATACCTCGGTTTACGAGTGACATTGTACACGAGCAAATCAGTGTACGAGTTTTGTATTGGAGTGCGAAAAAAATGTCCCTTGCTGACGCGCATTTTTTTGTGGAAGAGTCCTAACGCTCAGCATCGTCGCGCGCATTTTTACTGGAAATATCGTAACGACAGCCTCTCACAAAGCCCATCACCCCTTCACTCGTTCATTCTCTCAGCGTCGCTCGGTTTGGTTGCATCATTCACCACAGTGCTTTTATAAGTGATTTACAGCGGTTTTACCTTGTGTTGTTAACATTAATTGTTCACGTAGTGAAATATATACGTACAGTACAGCATATAGACAACGGCCCTCAAGATGAGTAAGAAAGAAGGGATGAGATTCTCCCTGTAAGCAGTAAAACCCTCCTCTCGTCTCCTTCACGCCAGCAGCGACGCTACTCAAAGCTGAAGTGTGCGTTACAGTAAATTGTCAAGTATCTTTAGAGTTTAATTGTCAATTATTAATTTGTATTTATATGAGATCTTAATGGTTATAATTTTAAATGTAATTAACAGGTTAAAACCAAAAAAATATTTGAGATGGGCATTTATGGTCGTGTGGAATGAATCAAGTGATTTTTATTACAACCTTATGGGGAAAATTGTACGAGAATTTTGAGTTACGAGCTCTTAAACCGAGGTATTACTGTATACATATATATGTGTGTGTGTGTATGTATGTATGTATGCATGCATGTATGTGTGTATGTGTATATGTATATATATGTATATACATATATATATAAACCCCAAAACTGCCAAGAAGATATCATGAGGTCATTAGAACAACAAAATATCGAACAAGCGGAAATTATTGGTTTATGCCATTCTCAATAATTATGTAGATACATCTAAATGAAACATGAATTCTTGTTTCGATGGCTTCTTCCCATTATCACTGCCATTAGCTATTCTTCTTCTTTATGGTGTGTCTTTCTCTCTCTCTCTCTCTCTCTCACACACACACACACACACACACACATTATTTGCTTTTCATGCTTCATTGTGGTATATTCTGTATCTACCGATGTCCACCAGGATGTACAATCACATGGGTTATTAAAATAAAGAGCATAGAGATCAATATTCAGCACTCCAGAAAGCCAATTGGAAAGCTCTTACAGAAACCATTTAGGAAATCTTCTGTGTAATAACCCGACTGCGAGACTGAGGCTAATGACAGCAACCCACTCACGCAGGATGGGATTTTAGCAGCTTTTACAAGCATCTACAAAATATATTACAACCCCAAAAGTGCACAAAAAACATCTGGGTGGCAACATTTCAGAAGGGGTGTGTAATGATTCACTCAGTGTCTCGATGGAAGTCGCTTTGGACAAAAGCATCTGATAAATGCATGAATGTAAATGATACCCATATTTATGTGTGCTTGTCTGTGTGTGTGTGTGTGTTTATAAACACACATACACATATAAAAACAAACTTTTATGTCAGATGCAGATTCAGATCGATTTATCAGCACTAATAATAATATAAATCATGTATAAGCACTTTTTAACTATTGTTCCCATAAATCTTAAGGTAACAAAACTTTTTAATGCTGAAAACCGTGTTTGTCAAATAACAATTTCATTAAACACGCTACCTGTCCGCGGATTCCTCTGCTGACAGCATGTCTTCAGATTCTGCCATTTCCCTGTAAAAAAACAAAACGCATAATAAATAATTCCCTACATTTCAACACTTTAATGAGCTAAAGAAAACTAATAATTTGTCTCATGCTCGAGAGCCCTTTTAGAGAAAATTCAGAGAAAAACTTAAAATAAAATATATTTAAAAAAAATAATTCAAATAAATCAATTCAAATTTGAATAAATCAATACAATTATTTAAATAAATTAATACAAATTTGAATAGATTAGAAAAAATAATAACACCAACGATGTGATGTAAAAGAAAATAATAATATAATAATTTCAATATTTTTTAATACCCAGTAAAAATTGGATCTTTATCAATGAAAATATATAGGATTGGGGTCCCTTGCATGAGGATGGTCATATTTTGGAATCTGTGTAATTAAGACGAACATTTTTTAGTGTTTATTGTAGCTTTGGCAGGTTTCGGACTGACTCCTGATAAAAGTTTAAAAGGCGGGGACGAGAGCTGTGAGAGCGGAGCGATGTCTCACGGAGGAACTACGGGAGCATAAAAGCAGGAGCGCATGTATGAGCCTGCAGCGAATATGTTTGTTTAATATAATCGCAGTCTTTCTAAATACACAAATTATGTTGAGATTTTTAAATGGTTTTAATACATAGTGAAGATCAGGGGTCTCAAACATGCGGCCCGCGAAACGATATTTTGTGGCCCGCGGGACCATTTGAAAGTTTAATGTAAGTGCGGCCCGCGAGTGATGAATGAATAGCGCTTTACCGCGTTGTGTGCGGAAGATTCCTTTTTCGTGCGAGGTGGAGCTGTACAAACCAACCAATCACAGTGGAGTATATGACTCCCAGGGGCGGGGCATCGGCCGGGCTTGATGCAGACAGAGAAACAACTGTGGAGCTGCCCGTGTAACATCACATTTGTCAAAGCCGTCATAGAATTATTACTTCTTATTGTGATTGAAATTGAGCATGTTCTACTTTGAGCTGGACGAAGTAAATGTTACTGTTATCAGCGTTGGATTTAGCGTCATGCGGATTGTATTTTTTTGTCCATAATTTGAAATGGGCTGATTTGCGGGACATCGGTGTTATAATTATAGAAAATAAAATCCAGTAAATATCGCCTCCGTGGCTGCATCCCATTGTTTGTATATAATACATTTATTAATGTTGTCCCACAGTCCCAGCTAATAATTAACAGCCGGTAGCAGTCGCCTATATCTGTATTTTCTACCATATAAAATATTACGATGTTCATGTCATCAGGAAAGTATGGAAGCCCGTTCCCGCCACAGTTGAGAAAAAAATGATTATTTAAGTCATAATAATGAGAGAGTTTCTCATAATAATGACTTAGTACCTGGACAAAATTAGAAAGTTTCATAATAATGACTTAATATCTCGAAATAATGAGAGAATTTCTTATAATAATGACTTCTCAAAATAATGAGAAAGTTTCTCATGATAATGACTTAGTCTCTCGAAATAATGAGAGAGCTTATCATAGTAATGACTTAGTATCTTAAAATAATGAGAATTTCTCATAATAATGACTTAATATCTGGAAAAAATGAGAAAAGTCAATATTATGAAACTATCTCAAAATAATGAGAGTTTATCACAATAATGACTTAGTATCTTGAAAAAATTAGTAACTTTTTCCTCAACCTTGAACTTCAGTAAGTCCAAGTACATAGAAGAACCCATTGAAGTTAAAGAACTGTCAATAATGACGTTTGAGAAAATATTTTTTTTTGTGGAATACTTGATGCCTCACCCAAACTCTGCCTCCTGCGGCCCCCGGCTCATTTGAGTTTGATACCCCTGGTGAAGATTAATAATGCAAATCCAAAGAATGCATAGTTTCCGGTATATTCCTGGTATATTGCAATCAAGGACTTTTAAAAATCGAGTACTCTAATTTAATCGAGGAATCGTGGCAGCCCTAAATGATATAAAAATAAACCACATACAGAGGTATTTTTAAATATTAAATACATATAAATATTAAAACATTTCAAGAGTAAATCTCGCAGTGAAAGCGTGCACTTTAAATGCAAGCGCACTAGTCTAACCTACTAAACTATATCACAGAGTGTGCCGCTTGCAACACAAGGTCATGGGTTCGATTCCCAGGGAAAGCAAGAACTGAATATAATGTGAATGTGTTTCTTGAATGCAATGCAAGTCTCTTTGGATAAAAGTGTCTGACAAATGCATAAATGCAAATACAGTAATACCTCGGTTTACGAGTTTAATTCGTTCCAAGAGCGTGCTCGTAAACCAAAACAATTTTCCCCATAAGAATACACAAAAAAAAAAATCACTTGATTCGTTCCACACAACCATAAATGCCCCTTTTAAATATTTTTGGGGTTTTAACCTATTAATTATATTTTAAATTATAACCATTTAGATCTCATATAAATACTAATTAAGTATTTTTAGAGTTTAACTGTCAATTATTAACAATTTACTGTAACATCCACTTTACCTCTTCACTGCTGGCATGATGGAGACGAGAGGAGAGGGGAGGGAGGGGGGGCGGGGTGTTACTGCTTATATATTTCACTACATTGTAGCGTTGCTTTTTTTAATAATCAGACAGGTTCCTTCTCATTCAGAGATTTTATTGAGAACTATCGGATTGCTGTTCTGGCTGCAAACCACGCCGTACAGAAGAATCAAAACTATCTCTGCTTGCGAGACCTCTTTCTAATCCCTCACAACTGAACTCTCTCTCTAAGCCCCCCTGAAACCCCGCCCTCTTAAAGTGACAAGACTGTTAACTTAAAACTTATTGAACACATCAGATTAACTAGTTCCTTCAACATTTGTAACGATATTACAACGTGAAGAATAGCGATCACAGTTAATGCAACAACACGAGGTAAAACCGCTGTAAATCACTTATGTATATGATCTGAACAGAGTTATAACTGTTATAGTATGCTGTTCTCTAAAAGTGTATGGCCCTTTAAGAACGTCATTGGGTGCGTTGGACTGTGAACACACGTGAGCCTCATTAGTATGCAATGTGTCGTGTTGGTAACACATGCTCCGTTAATAAAGTTTCATCATATTCACATGTAATCATATTCACAACAACTTATAAAATAATGCACTGTGGTTAACGATGCACCCATACTGAGAGAATGAACGAGTTAAGGGGTGATAAAGGGATCTTTTCGACACAAAACTGCGCATGGGTGAGGCAAAAATTCTCGTACACTGATACAATGCTCGTACACCGATTCGACCCTTCATGCTCGTACACCGATTTGCTCGTATACCAAGTCGCTCGTAAACCGAGGTATTACTGTATAGATTTATTTTTAAGCAGAGAGACACACCTGATAATGTCAGCTCGCACATCAGCAAAAAAATCTCTATATTTCATGCACCCCTACTTTATGAACAGAATTTGTTGTAATAGAAAGTGGATACTTCACCGGCACATACCGGTCCAACAGAAGACAAGCCAACCTGGCGTCGCTCTTCATACCAGTGCTGGAATAGTTGCTCCCGGAGAGCAAGATGTTCGTGGCCAACATGAAATCCCCCGCTTGGATCCCGCACTTCACAGTCGGCTGAGAGCTCCACCTCCACACGGAATGGCCACTGGGACAGGTCTGAGACTCAACAGTGCGTTGGAAAAAACGTCCTTCCGTCATTAATATTCTCAAATGCAAGTATGCAATTACAAGTGATTCACATTCTGTATACAAGCAAGTAATCGCAAAATCATGTCCACTTCAAGTACAGTTGCAGTGTAGTTGTCAGGGTTCTGCCACATTCGGTCTAGTCACTTCTTGTTGTTGTGGCAGTGCTCTGACACTACCGTGTGTGTGCTCACGACTTCGAGGATTTGAGCCGCGCGCGCGCTTGTCTGTGTGACGTCTTTTGTGCGAGTTATGATGTCCGTCCCGATACTTTGGTCTGGTTTAGTTTCGGTTTTGAATCGGGATTCGGGCATTCATAACTCGTGTGCTCATCCCTGTCGTGAGCTCGTGAGAACAGGTGATTGATTACTCGTTCTTGCGAGCTCTATGTCATGTGAGTGGGCGCGGTTTCAAGCTTTGCGCGAGCCGCGCCTCCTCTCGTCCGTGTGTTTATGTTTGGCACGCGGTTCGCGTTCCATCGGCCGCGTGCTTTCTTGTTGTGTTTTCTGTCACGTGCAGTTCGGTTGTCACCAGCTGCGCGTCGTCCTTGTTTAATTGTCTGCGTGTTCATGTCTTGTCTGTTACCCCGCCCGTCTTGTTTCTTTGTCATTAGTTAGATTTTATTCCAGCTGTGTTTCTTTCAATTACCGTTCCTCCTGTGTGCTTATATATCCTCGTACTTTCCTCACCAACCCTGACAGTAGTACTGATAGAGACTATTCTGAAATCGATTCGGAAAATTTGCCATTTTTTCGTCCATTGCCGCTTGTATATATATTATTTTCTTTTTCTTATTTGTATATATTTATATTCTTTTTCTTATTTTAATGATTTGTAATGAGTGATTTATAATCAAGTTAGGGATTTATAATTTATGTACACTTTAGTCTATTGTCTATGTAACCTATCCATTAAAGCCTTTTCTTTGCTTTTCTGTATTTTTCCATAGAGTAAGGATGAATATTGTCTGTACGTCTCACCAGATAAAACATTTTATCAGAATGTTTTAAGAGTCTCTGTTGAGAGTTGGAGCCTGAGCCGAGTTCAGCCTTGGAGAAGCTGTGAATCTGTGTGTATCTGTGTGTGTGTGTGTGTGTGTGTCAATATGCTCTGTATGGGTGAGGTGATTAACTGGCACCATAAGGAGACGGAAAGACTTGTTGTTCTCGACAATCTGACGACTAGAAATGCATTTCTGTCATGTGGAAGGTCATTTAACCCATCCAGCATATGATCAACGAAGATCTGTTTCTGACTATCTGATCTTGTGTGGAAAATTACTAGTTTTGTTTACCTTTCTTTCTTTCTTAGCCAATCAGAATCATTTAACCGTCATCATTGATGTAGTTAGCACCCTCTGTTAGAGTATAATTGCTGTAACAATGTTATTGTATGTGGGGCGGCCTACGAACTTCTTGTGAGACTTGAAGCTTCTCCTGATGAAACTGCAAACTAAACTTCACTAAAATGTCTACAGTTGACTGCACTTCTGACTCCTAGTCTTTATTCATCATATCTGGTCCTTGGGTCTTTAACTTTAATTCCCCTACAGTACGGTTACAATCACTCACCCACTCCATGATGCTCGCTGTACCCCTGGATGAGATGGAGACATGGAAGGGGGAACGGCATTGGCACTCCACGTGACTGGCGTTGCACCGGTATGGGCACTTTAGCACTGGCAGCCTGAGGAACGTTGCCAGCTGCTTCAGACAGTCCTCATAGGCGATGGATGCATGTTTTCCTGTGAGGTCATCCTCAGTGAAGACCTCGGGTGGAGAGGGAAAGACGGGCGGAGGAGTGGACGGAGGCTCAAGGATGTCATGAACAGTTGCACTCTTCCTAAAATATATTAACAATTCATCACATTTAAAGTTGACATGTTTCTTTAGCCAATAAGCATCTCACGCTCATATTTCTGCCCTTTTTCTCCTGTCGCAAATGGAGGTTGAGTTTGTTCGAAGATTGCGAGGAAAGAAATGGCAGATAAATATGAGTAGCAAATTTAGACTCGTCACATCGTACACAATAATAATAACTCAATTAATCCAGCAACAGGTTATTTTGGTAATAGCAACATACCGTATGCAAAGACCAGGAACACATTCATCATCTTGGCTGTCGTCCCCTTCAGTTTTCTCTTCCTCATCATCATCCGTTCCCCTATCATTACTATCAAATTTGAGATGAGTAAACAAGGAATCATTCTACATATAAGTTAATGTACATGCAAGTTCATACAGTTTGAACCACCCCTTTAAATAACCTCTCAATGTTGCAACTCTTCTCTATAGAGACTTTATAAAGAATGTGTTACTATTTCACAGACATTACAAGTGCTTGTAAGCAAATAACCCAGCATGAGTAACATAAAATGCAACCACATTGCATTTAACAGAATGCTTCTGCATTCATACAAACTTGCATTGCATATGCATTGAGACACTGACCAGTTTGGGGTTTTTGAGGGATATGTGGACCGTCCAGGAGCCTTCAAGCAATACATGCGAGGGGTGGAGGTGCTTAAACCCTCGTATCTGAAAAAGCATTTGCCATAATCATAAACCGATGTCACATTCGAGTCAATTCGGAGTCAAACTTCTCATGCGAGTGGGAATGCGTGCTCTCAAATGTTGCATTTTCTTAAAAACACCCATTCCATCCCCAATGCATCAGCTGGAGCTCAATGCTTACCTAGCCAGGAGAAAATTTGCCAACTCTGCGTTGGTTTTAAAGTCTTTCTGTGCTTTGAGCCGCTTCCATCTCTCAAACGCATCTCCGATATTAATCCGCTTTCTGTTGTACTTCTGGTCATAGAGTTTTTTAGACGGATGCCGAGGCTTTTTTGCTTGGGTTGAGTCTGTGTTTGCTTCCATGTTTGCGACGGTGTTTTATTCTACCTGGCAACCCGCGGAGACGCAACGCTATTGGGCGAGCCGGCGGTGGGCGGGGCCATGTGGACCAAAACAATAACAAACATTCCGTGATAGACAATAGAGTTCAGTGTTTTGATCACTTTAAACTGTTATTTGCTGGTTTAAATGACGAAAACATATCGGTTGTGCCGACATTAATAATGACAGGGGATTTTAATTATGTATAAAGAATAAAATACAATAACAAGTGGTCTAGACTAGAGTAACAACAAGAGCATGTTTTATATTGACATTAAATTAAAATAGACCAATCAAAAATTGCATTCTTCAAAATATTTAAGACATTAAATGTATGACAACTGTAATGGAAAACTATATAATAACTACTCTCTCTCTCTCTCCACCTGTAACAGTAGCACCACTCTCGCCACTCACCATATCAGCTCACATGTTTAAGCATTTGGACTTGGACTTAACAGTCCTTCCACTCTGCTCTGATTAGTCAGATGATCCAGTCTGTTGTGATTGGTCTACTCTGCTCTGATTGGTCAGATGGTTCAGTCTGTTGTGATTGGTCTACTCTGCTCTGATTGGTCAGATGGTTCAGTCTGTTGTGATTGGTCTACTCTGCTCTGATTGGTCAGATGATCCAGTCTGTTGTGATTGGTCTACTCTGCTCTGAGTGGTCAGATGATCCAGTCTGTTGTGATTGGTCTACTCTGCTCTGATTGGTCAGATGGTTCAGTCTGTTGTGATTGGTCTACTCTGCTCTGATTGGTCAGATGGTTCAGTCTGTTGTGATTGGTCTACTCTGCTCTGATTGGTCAGATGATCCAGTCTGTTGTGATTGGTCTACTCTGCTCTGATTGGTCAGATGGTTCAGTCTGTTGTGATTGGTCTTCTCTGCTCTGATTGGTCAGATGATCCAGTCTGTTGTGATTGGTCTACTCTGCTCTGAGTGGTCAGATGATCCAGTCTGTTGTGATTGGTCTACTCTGCTCTGATTAGTCAGATGATCCAGTCTGTTGTGATTGGTCTACTCTGCTCTGATTGGTCAGATGGTTCAGTCTGTTGTGATTGGTCTACTCTGCTCTGATTGGTCAGATGGTTCAGTCTGTTGTGATTGGTCTACTCTGCTCTGATTGGTCAGATGATCCAGTCTGTTGTGATTGGTCTACTCTGCTCTGATTGGTCAGATGGTTCAGTCTGTTGTGATTGGTCTTCTCTGCTCTGATTGGTCAGATGATCCAGTCTGTTGTGATTGGTCTACTCTGCTCTGATTGGTCAGATGGTTCAGTCTGTTGTGATTGGTCTACTCTGCTCTGATTGGTCAGATGGTTCAGTCTGTTGTGATTGGTCTACTCTGCTCTGAGTGGTCAGATGATCCAGTCTGTTGTGATTGGTCTACTCTGCTCTGATTGGTCAGATGGTTCAGTCTGTTGTGATTGGTCTACTCTGCTCTGATTGGTCAGATGGTTCAGTCTGTTGTGATTGGTCTACTCTGCTCTGATTGGTCAGATGATCCAGTCTGTTGTGATTGGTCTACTCTGCTCTGATTGGTCAGATGGTTCAGTCTGTTGTGATTGGTCTACTCTGCTCTGATTGGTCAGATGGTTCAGTCTGTTGTGATTGGTCTACTCTGCTCTGATTGGTCAGATGGTTCAGTCTGTTGTGATTGGTCTACTCTGCTCTGAGTGGTCAGATGATCCAGTCTGTTGTGATTGGTCTACTCTGCTCTGATTGGTCAGATGGTTCAGTCTGTTGTGATTGGTCTGCTCTGCTCTGATTGGTCAGATGGTTCAGTCTGTTGTGATTGGTCTACTCTGCTCTGATTGGTCAGATGGTTCAGTCTGTTGTGATTGGTCTACTCTGCTCTGAGTGGTCAGATGATCCAGTCTGTTGTGATTGGTCTACTCTGCTCTGATTGGTCAGATGATCCAGTCTGTTGTGATTGGTCTACTCTGCTCTGATTGGTCAGATGGTTCAGTCTGTTGTGATTGGTCTGCTCTGCTCTGATTGGTCAGATGGTTCAGTCTGTTGTGATTGGTCTGCTCTGCTCTGATTGGTCAGATGGTTCAGTCTGTTGTGATTGGTCTACTCTGCTCTGATTGGTCAGATGGTTCAGTCTGTTGTGATTGGTCTACTCTGCTCTGATTGGTCAGATGGTTCAGTCTGTTTCGATTGCTCTTCTCTGCTCTGATTGGTCAGATGGTCCAGTCTGTTGTGATTGGTCTTCTAGAACTGGAGTTACTGATGACTCGTTTCCGTACAAAAACATTATTTGTCATGCACTTTGATCTTTAAAACCTTCTGAATTCACAAACAGTTATATATAACACACAACATGAGAGGTAATGTCAGATAAACCATAGGAGCACTTTAATTTTGATACAACTTTTTTTCTTGCTTTAAAATATGAATACAACTAACATAAGTCAGATGGTCTCCTCTGGTTCTGCTTCAACGTCCAGAATTTACATGGGACATCATGTGTAAATACCAAAGTAAACAAAAAAATCTCTTAATAACTGAATGCTGAAAAGTCACCATGAGAAATGTGTACTGTTGGAGTGGTCATATGATCTCAGTGACCATGGAGGAAGCACTTTATGCAAAATAACAAAGTAAAAATATCCCGAGTCATGCAAACAGGGTGGATCCCTCACACTCAACGCTGACATTTGCAGTTCATCCGGTTTGCAGAAAGGCTCTGACCAAAACAAAAGATCCTAAAAGACAACACCCCGGACTGTCAATGACCAAACAAAAGCTTCGGTTTATAAATTAATCTTATAGAGAACATTCAAATAACATTTTCTGTTCTCACCAGTTATAATGTCAAGATTAATTCTAGTTCATTTGTTAGCAGTCAATGCAGGTAAAAACTGTAGGAAAGGCAAGACATCGATAGCAAATCAATAATTAGCTTTCAGTGCAGCAATAAGCGTCAATGGTCTCAGCACTTCGCCTGAGGTTTTCCAACGTTTTCCATAAAGTGCATGACACAATCTCCCAAAAAGATACTTGACAATAAGTGTTTTGTGATCAGGAACAACGTAATGGCTTAAAATAACCAAGAACTCAAGAACTAATTGAAGAATCTTCCTCTTCTTTTTGCCATTCGACAGGAAATCACTTCACTTCTCTCACTCTGGAAGCATCCTGAACACTGATAAAGTTCCCAAGCTTTATAATCCCACGACATGCAGACACAATGATGGTTCAACAGTTGTCTTCAGCCGTGACACGTCATCCTTTCAGTTGTCATTCAACGTTTCCCAGAGTTCCTTCAACTTCCAAATGTTTTCGAATTCTCCAGTCCATATTCCTCCTCCTATCCGCGTTCACTTGGGAAGGAGTTCACGGTACGGCACTGTGAGGTTCCCCACGTACCAAAAGATCCAAAACACCAGACTGAGGAAGATGATGATGGGTCCAGAAAGGACGAGGAAGTCCCAAAAGCTAAGAGGAGCAAAAATGCCAATGAGGAGGAGAGCCAGTCCCACTACATCGAACAGAATGGCCAAGAAGAGAAAGAGGAAGCAGCGTCCCACTCTTTCCTTGCAGTCCATCTTGGAGAAGCTCAGGTAAGGAGAGCCGGCGGACGTACAGTAGGCTGATGGGCCCGAAGAACAAATGAAAGGAATCTTTTCTTCTCAAAGCTTTTATGAATCAGCTCACCCACATTCCTACGTAGAGCATTTCTTTGACGACAAGGTATGCAACCACCAGAACAAGTTCCACCGCCTGGCAAACCCTGACTCGAGAAGTCAAGGCTATTTTTACGCATATTGTTCTACCGGCTGTTTTCCTCTCCATGAAAGCGGATCGACTAGAACAATTCAACAAATTCCAGTCATTCTACAGAGAAAAGCCGTTTTGCTGAGCTATGTAACACTCAAACAACACGTGTTAGTCACACTGAACATTTCAGCAAGACACATGACTTCAGGGATCGTTCAACTGGATAATTAACTTTAATACTCAAGCTTATGGGTTTATATAACCAACCCTAAGATTGTGTCAAGTGATGCTTGACTGATAAACACCACCAATAAGCGAGAAACAAACACTCATTCAGGGTGAAATATGCTTTATTTTGGTTTTGAAGAGTTTTAACTCTACATGCATTTTGTCTTGCATTGGTACAAAATACAGTGAAAGGAGGAGTGTTTACATAGGATTTACTTGGCAGGTCTTAAGTGTTTTATATTTACATACAGTATCTCGCACAGTTCTATAAAAAAATATAATCTACATTTTAAAATATACATCTTGAAACGTCATGATCTGGTGATATAATCCTTCATATAGTTCTACGCCACAATATTCAGCAATAAAATAACATGCGCATTTGACCCTCTTTCCACTAAAGCGGTGTTTGATAAACGAATGTTTTGCAATCGCGGGCTGAAAGCGTGTTTCCCGTCGGACTGGTTTGGCCGCTGATGACAGCGTTGAGTGGAGATCGTCTAACACATGAAATGTCTTACGCTCGACTCTCTGCAAGAGTTTGCATGAACGCCCAGCTGCCGCTTTGAAAGGGAAATGGATTGCGACTAGTCATGAATTCACAAATGAGGACGTGCAAAAACAAGGGCTGTACCTGAGCATCACTTCACAACATCGGCAATCACAGAAGCACGACACAAGCGCACACGTGAAATGGAGAAAAACTGACATTTTGAACAATATAAATTCGGCCCATTTGTTTTGCGTTACCTCCACCTTCTGGAAGTGATTTGCCAAAGCCTTATAAAATGGAGTAAATATTAAGCATAAGTAAGCGTTCACTAAATCACATTATATAAGATACACGGATTTCCAGATATCAGTAAAGGCTGTTGAAGCTCATCATCTGACCACTCCACATAAAACACAACACACAGCGTTTTACTACTAAAACAATTTTACTATTATTCCTTCTATTTGACCCCGTTTGAAATGTACGCATAATCTCTAAACGTATAGCTGATGGCAAATGTTCGTACTATTGAAGTTTCTCGGCTAATTCAGTCATTGTTTCGGGACCTGAAAAAAAAAAAAAAAAAAAAAGCATTTTCTTAAATTTTCTAGTGAAAAGATATCAGGCCATATTAATGAGCAGAACAATTTTTCATGTAAATCATGAGTAAAACTATGCTAACATAAAACAATAATGCACAAAATTAATATATCTCCATAGGTTTTAAATATATGATCATAATACTAACAATAAACAGAATAAACTAATAAAGATTAGTACTGTCAAATCGATTAATCACATCTAACAAACTTTATGTATTTTCTATGCATGCCCATATATGTTTGCACACATATATACACATATATATATATATATATATAGAAAATAATAATACTATATATATATATATATATATATATATATATTTTTTTTTTAAATAATATATATATATATATATATATATTTATTTTTTTTGTACAAATGTACACACACACACGTGTATATAATCGATTTGACAGCACTAATACAAACACGCACATATATATATTACTTGATATATATATATTATATATATTATATTATATATATATATGTGCGTGTTTGTATTAGTGCTGTCAAATTGATTATATACACGTGTGTTTGTACATTTGTATACATGCATTATAAACAAACTTTTAAATGTTAATTTACTTCATTTATTTTACATTTTTAATTTAATTTTAAAATGTTAACAAACAAAATGTTAATTGCAATTGATCACGATTAATGGATTTGACAGCACTAATACACACATAGCATCTTGTTAAACAATTACACACCTGTTAAAACAAGACGCGGATGTTTATTTATGAAAATGTCATGGGCTCAGCATGAAACAGCATGAGATCATGTCACATGGGCGTTTGTTTAGTTGAATTTAACTTTATTCTGCATGTAATTCAGGGTTGATGTTTACCCGTGTGTGTTCACAGCAGATCATCAATGCTCTGTGACTCTGTCTGCTTCTCCTCCTGAGGTTTTCCTCCACCGCTGGTCACGTCTGAATCTGAATCCTCATACCTTTCATTCTGGTAACAGGTGAACTGATCATCTTTTGGCTTTTCCTCTTTGCGTTCGCTCAGATCCGACTCCGAATCCCCGGCTTTGCTCCCGTCGGTCGACTCCTCGTCCTCGTAGCCTTTGTTCTGGTAGCACATGAACTCATCATCGCCTGACTTTCCTTTAGATAGTTCATCACATTTGATCATATTCGATTCAAGATCCTTGTGTCCTGGGAAATATGTGGATTTGCCCCATGTTACGTTTCGAATGGTGGAAGAATTGCTTGCCGTTTTCACACCTGTGCAGCACAAAGAGGATCAGCTTCAATATACAGATCAACAAACACAAATACAAGAGGAAATACACACTCGAGATTCATTTTATTCTTATATTTCTGCGTTTTTCAGACGCCGTTATCCAAAGTAACTTCCATTGCATTAAAGAAACACAACCAGGAATCGAACCCATGACCTTGATGGGCAAGCGCCGCTCTCTACTGTTTGAGATACAGGAAATTCTTGTGAATTGGAACCACGGATGCCAAATAAAGTGTGTTATTAAACTTTTTAATTAGTATTTAATCTTAAATTACATTTTTGAAAATTAACAATGCTAAAAATCAAAGAGAATAAGGAGAAATGCACTTTAAGATGGTGTATTTTCTTCAAAAGACTTTTTATATGGAGATGAGGATGGGGGAAAAAATAAGATAAGGAAAATAAACGGCTAAATTTCAATCCCATGACCTTGATGTTGCAAGCGCCTCTCTCTACTGTCATAGCTACAAGAAAGCCTTTCCATGAATGTAAATCTACTATTTTTTTCTCCATCACCATGTCCCTTTATGGACTCCTTATCTTTAGCTATTTTATTTATTTATATATATATATTACATTTAAATATTAGATTGTTTTTGCCAGTAGGAGATTCCAAAGATGTGCAATGCTTCATTCTAGGATGCTTTGTTTGGTGAGTTGTGTGATAATTTTTTTCTTTCCTGCAGCTCAAACAGTAGAGAGTGGCGCTTGCAACATCAAGGTCATGGGTTTGATTCCCAGGGAAAGCAAGAACTGATTAGAATATCAATGCGTTTCTTGAATGCAATGCAAGTCACTTTGGATAAAAGTGTCTGATAAATGTAGAAATGTAAATGTGAAATAAAGGTGCTCTTCTGACCGCTGTTGTCCATCAGGTGTGTTTTGGAGAGCCGCTCCGTCAGTTTCCTCGCGAGCTCTTTGACGCTGCGCGCGGCGCTCGGTCTGCGCTCCAAACTGTCCTCCTTCACCCTGATGTTCCCCACGTACCACATGAGCCACCAGGCCAGGCTGGCAAACAGCAGCAGCCCTCCGGAGTGAATGAGGAAATCCCCGTAAAACGCGCCATTGAGCCGCGCGTCGCCGAACACGCCGACGAACAGCAGGATGACGCCGGTGATGTCGAACACGATCGCCAGGACGAACAGGGACAGACAGCTGCCGATGCACCTCAGCTCCTTCATCGAGAGGGATGCGGCTGCTCTCCTGTCGGGACAGCGGAAGAACAGCCGCGCGCGCACAGGTGAGACGCACCTGACGCGCGCGCAGGGAACGCCCTCGTGACGTCACCAAAGCGTTTCCCCACAGGTGCTTCCACATGAATGTGAACTGCATCCTTTCCTTGATGAGGAATGAATGTGGATGAATGAGGAAACGTTCCTCACGTATTTGGTTCCTTCTGCCAGTATTGAACACTCTTTCAGTTTAAAAATATATGGCTTTTTAAGGGTAATGATAATAAAATTAAACTTTAGTTAAACTTTATTCTAATGTCAAACTTGGATGAGTGACTACCACATTCCACACACTTAGATAACCGATAACAGACCGAACAAAACAGGGAGAATATATATATATATATATATATATATATATATATATATATATATATATATATATATATATATATATATATATATATATACATTTTAATTTGTATTTCAGTTTTGCTTAAGAGTAAGCTATCATTGAACATAGATAGATGGATAGATAAGCTACACTCTATATAATGTTATTGCTGAATTATTCAGGTAATCGGAAAATACTATTGTAACATTTTGATGTTTTTTCTTATGATGTAGTTTTTCATGCTTTTTTAAAGTTCAAATAACTTCCACATAGTTGACACGCTCATCTTAAAACAAATTGAGAATAGTTATAAATAACAAAAAAATAATAATAATAATAAAAAAAAAAATAAAAAAATAAAAATATATATATATATATATATATATATATATAATCTAGTAAAAAGGATATATAAAAATATACTCAAAACATAAGTGGCTAAACGACATGACAAACACAGATACACTACATTATTACAATAACATGCCGACAGCTTCTAAATGATTATCTTTACATATTTCTTCATAATGTTTAAGGAATCTTAGTTTTAGTTTTTTATATATATATATATATATATATGTATATTTATGTATTTATTTATGTGTGTGTGTGTGTGTGTTCAATGATAGCTTACTCTTAAGGAAAATTGAAATACAAATGAAAACTAATACCTCAATATGTTGGATTCTGTGTCAGATTTTGTATACTTCCTAAAAATTTGCCTGTCAAATATGGACTCAAGTAATTCAAACGAGAGGTCTGGGTCTGTTTACAAAAACCACACACATCTTCCTGCTCCAGTCGTGATTTACCGGTAGTTTCTAATCTCAGACACTTTCTGACCGGATGGTATGAGGAGAAAAGCAAAGGTTTTATGCCAGCTTGACTTCCTGTTAATGTTACCAAGGTAAGATTGTATAGAAGGATTGCTAATATAATTTGAAAGCATCAAATGGGATCAAAGAATCATCTATGAATCACGTAAGAATCTACTGGATGAACTCCTTTTACCGGAGTTTTACTCATTTTACTTCCCTTTTACTCATTTTACTTCCTTTTACTGGATGAATACCTTTCAGTTTATCCAGTAGACTTGTGTTTGATTCTTAGTGGATTTTTATTTAATCCCATTATAGGATTAATTTTAAATAATGACAAAAACAAAAAACTAAAACTACTACAAATCACCAACACAAATTGCAATAGTATAACAAATGCTTTTACCCTTTCTAGATTTTCAGAGGAAAAAAATACATCTAACACAGTAAATAAGAATCAAAATTTTAATAAATGTTCACATTATGCATTTTTTTTAGTTCACCAAAACAATTTGTTTAATACATTTGCTCAAATTCCTAAACTATGAGCAACCATGACAGCGATTCTACGTTAGCAAACATCACTAATCATTGAAATGTTGATAACAGTATTATGTGGTCAGATTTGGGAATTTAAAGTCACAAAGTATTCATCACGTCAGACAGACGGCAGTAAACACCCTCCAAACAACAGAATAATCCAAAAATCCGTATTAAAAGCACATCATCTTTGTAATGCTCCAACACTGCTATTTTCAAGACATGCAAATTCACAACAAATTAAGATAGTGTACACTCACCTAAAGGATTATTAGGAACAACTATTAAATTTCTCATTAATGCAATTATCTAATCAAAGAAATTATCTAATCAATTTAATCAATCAAAAAGGTGAAAATGCCCTGTTGATGCTAGAGGTCAGAGGTCATGGGCCGACTGATTCAAGCTGATAGAAGAGCCACTTTGACTGAAATAACCACTCGTTACAACCGAGGTTTGCAGCAAAGCATTTGTGAAGCCACAACACGCACAACCTTGAGGCGGATGGGCTGCAGCAGCAGAAGACCCCACCGGGTACCACTCATCTCCACTACAAATAGGAAAAAGAGGCACAATTTGCACCAGCTCATCAAAATTGGACGGTTGAAGACTGGAAAAATGTTGCCTGGTCTGATGAGTCTCGATTTCGATTGAGACGTTCAGATGGTAGAGTCAGAATTTGGTGGAAACAGAATGAGAACATGGATCCATCATGCCTTGTTACCACTGTGCAGGCTGGTGGTGGTGGTGTAATGGTGTGGGGGATGTTTTCTTGGCACACTTTAGGTCCCTTAGTGCCAATTGGGCATCGTTTAAATGCCACGACCTGCCTGAGCATTGTTTCTGACCATGTTCATCCCTTTATGACCACCATGTACCCATCTTCTGATGCTGCTTCCAGCAGGATAATGCATCATGTCACAAAGCTCGAGTCATTTCAAATTGGTTTCTTGAACATGACAATGAGTTCACTGTACTAAAACGGCCCCACAGTCACCAGATCTCAACCCAGAAGAGCATATTTGTGATGTGGTGGAACGGGAGCTTCGTGTCCTGGATGTGCATCTCACAAATCTCCATCAACTGCAAGATGCTCCAGTAAATATGGCCAACATTTCTAAAGAATGCTTTCAGCACCTTGTTGAATCAATGCCATGTAGAATTAAGGCAGTTCTGAAGGAGAAAGGCGGTCAAACACAGTACTAGTATGTTCCTAATAATCCTTTACATGAGTGTATTAGAAATATCAAATTCTTTTCCAAACCTATGTTTCAATAGTCTCTTCTATAGTCCCTCTGACTGAAACGTAAAGCAACTAATCACAGTTTTGTTTTTTTCTCAGCATCATATTTAGCGACATGAACTTGAAAAGTCAATGTCCCCACAATAACAGACTGGCATGCAATTCATTATGCACATTCAATTCACAATGCAATGCATGTTTACAACAAAGGTGCTTTGAAAGTTTCGAAAAAAGTTAGAAAAATACAGCGTTCAGTTGATCCTGATAAGCACTCAATGTCGCAAATTTAAACATGACGGCTTGCTTCTTCCATGAGGGGGTTTGGCATCACAACAGCTTTGTTTCCAGGCTAACAGTTAAAGAACAAGCCACACACATCCCTCAGAAATCCTGGAGAAGTGTGTCATATGCGCCATAATGCATCAGACACTCAGCCAAAGGCCCGTGGTCAGGAGGTCTAAGGCTGAGTCTAATGTTTCAGTAAAACAAGCAGTCAATGCAACTAATGCACATGTACTCAAAGTTTCAGTACCTTTGCTAAAGAAGCGGGACTCCCTTTACATCCACAATGCTGCATTTCCCCATTAACATAAGACACTACAGGTGAATAGGGTAAATCATTAATCACTGTTCAATCCTGCTCCTACTCTCCTGCCGAGTTCAGCTCCAAATCCAATTAAACACACCTGAACCAGCTAATCAAGCTCTTACTGGGACGTTTATACCTCCTACACCCTTAAATAGGATACCGTGTGAGGGAACACCCATTTGTTGTGATGTATGAAAACATAGTGGATTGCATCCCAATCATGAGTGTACAACCGATGTACATTTAAAATATAGAGAATACCCATAATGCACCATGCTGAATGAACTGCGCCCGCTTCTGAATCCATCCATCCATTTTGCAATGGCAGAAATCATGACAGAATTCACAATAAATATCCTCATCATTACTGGAGCTGCCAGTTTCAAATGTTTCAAATGAATATTAAACAGCAAGAGCAAACGATGCAAAACTGACACACTCAGTGTCCGAATTCACTCACTCGTTTCCATTCGCTCATTCAAGTGAACTATATTAGTGCACTAATGCAGGGAAGAGTGAATGAAGGCATAGGGGTGATTTCAGACACAGCCTAGAAACTTCCAGACATGAGCGTTGAGGAAAACTGGAGCTGAACTCTGCAGGACAGTGGCCGTCCAGGACTGGTTTGGACCTTACGTTCTTCTCATTGGTTTATCTGAGGCTTGTAGAAGAGACGTTTTGTTGCACTCTGATGCCTAATTTCCTGTGTGATGGGCATCAAAACCACACCGACCACCAGCACCATCAGACCAAGAGACAGCAGGGCAGGGCCTAAAATATTGGTGGCACTGGGGGAAATCTCAGCGAAGTAGAGTCCACTCAGCACCATCCCACACAGCAGCACGGTTCCCCCCGAGGTTATGAGGAGGATCGCCTGCCAGTAGTATTCGCAGTTGCCTGGAGGAGGCAGAGGGGTCCAGCGGATCTCTTTGTCGGACAGGTGGAGGACCGTGTGCTCAGAGCGAGGCGTCAGCTGTTCGCAGGAGTTTAAGCGGGAGCAGTCCTTGAGGGGCAGATGCTCTGGGACAGATGACATGTCTTCAGATGTCCCACACCTCTGCGCAACCCGTGGCCTCGGCCAGGTCTGGGGAAATAATTAAACCAATGAATTCAAGCAAACAAATTTAAGCTGCTATGCTAATGGCTTTTGGTTGCTTTGCGGCAACTATGTTCAGGGTGGTTACTTTATCTTTGGTGGGAAAAGAGAAAAGAGACTTTTAGTCTGTTCAGGTTCCTCGTGCAGTGGGATTTTGTTTAACATGTTTTCTGGTTCAGCAAGTGATAGTATTGCATCTGATCAGTTAGTAATGATCAGCACAAACTCTTCTCAATAACACATGTGATTTGAGGAATCATTCATGTCTGGAGCAGCAATCTTAATTTAATACCTAATCTGGACAATAATAGCAATGCTTTCCTTTAATAAAGCTTAAAAAGAAGACTATGAACAATGTCGAAATGGATGTTGAAATTAATGTTTGACTGTCACCACACATTATATGCACTGTTGTTGTTGTTGATCTCAGTATTGCTATTTAAAACTGTTTATATGGCGTTCAGGACCACACCCTGATGCGCTACTGTACATAAACATAGAGAGCTCTTAATAACGGAATATTACACTATTGTAGAATTGAGTGCTGGATAAGACTATTGTGACTATTAAATGAATCACTTCTGTCTAATACAAATATGTACAAAGAAATTGAAGTTATTAATAACAATTCTATTCATTAATGTAGTCACAATCTTTCATTTTGAATAACTATGGTCATAAAGCCACAAACTATAGGTCTTACCTGACAGAGTAATCGTTGTAATGGTGTGTATCCTCTTATCCGGAGTCAGATGTCTGTCTGTTCGGTCAAATGGGCATCAGTCCTGTCAACTCCTTTTCTGTGAGATGATCCAAGACCTCAGAGTTATATGTGTGTGTGTGTGTGTGTGTGTGCTTAAGTGCTTTATATGGACACTAAGTGGAATTTTCACCCCCTCCCCACCTCTCCTCTTATTTCCACACTCTCTCATCCTCTCTACCAGCACTTTCCTTACAGATTTGTTCATGTTTTCATAGATAGATAGATAGGAAGTCATGTCAAGTCAAGAAACAGGGATTGTTTTAAAGCAAAATTATGCATTTTGGCTGTTGTTCATTTTAAATATGCTACAGCGTCGGTACAGTCAGATCAATAATATTGTGAAATATTATGTGTCCCTAACTAAGCAAGCCAGAGGCAACAATGGCAAAGAACCCAAACTGGAGAAAAAAACCTTGGGAGAAACCAAGCTCTGTCAGGGAGCCAGTTCTCCTTCTGGTTAACAAACGAACACTATCAGAAAGTCTGTCCTGAGTTCTAGCCAAGCTACGCCATCGATACTGGGTGCTTAGAGGCCATGAAGCTGCATGCAAACACCAGCATTCCTGTCAGGATTGCCAGTTTTGGTGTGCCAAGCCACAGACCCCGCAGATGGCTGATCTTCCTCCCTGTTGTCAACGCCTTTCATGTGAAGATGGGATGTCATTAGGAAAAGAGATGGGGGATCTGATACAAGTGCTTAACAACCAGATGTTTACCTCCAGATCTCCTTGAACACCTGGAAACTGACACCTTCCTCCTTTCATAGTTTGCGATGCCACATAGCCCAGAGAGGAAAGCCTTTTGAGATACTCTGTGACAATGGAAACTTATAAAACTATTGGTCCAATCAGTTCCTGTCACCAAGACACATTCCTTTGTGCTTGTAAACATACTTGGCAAATAAAGCTTATTCTGATTCTGAACTTCACTGAAGGGTATCGAGAGCTAAGAGACACCTTTAGTATAACGGCCCCTGAGGTTCAAGAACAACTGGCCGAGCAGCAGAGTCAGTATTGCTATAACCCTAGTGCTCCCCACTTTGGTGGAACGTGAGAGTGAGGAGAAAAATCCATGAGGATAGTCTTGTGAATCATCCTACATAAACAGTCTTTGCCTATATCTGTCTAGCAAACATTACTAGTAGATGCTGAAGGCATACTAAATTCAAAACTGCTTGGCAGACCGGGATCCTGTGACCTCAAACATGTTATTCATGGTTCCATGATGCTTCTTTACTGCAAGTTCTTTATTATGGCCTTTCTTAATACAGTTATCCTGACTCATAATTGGGAGTGGTTGTGTCAGAAACTCTGTCCCTGAACGGAAAACAGACAGCGGTTTCTGATGGTCCAATATGAGAGTTGCTGCCAGCAGACTGATGTGAGAAAACAGCTCCTGTGTGGTCTGGACATTATTTATGTCTTTCATGTAAACAAATATCACAGCATAACTTTCACACTATTATGGTGCTGTAAATGGATATCACTGAATGCCTGACAAGTGAAAATAAATAAAAGTTTGAAGAAGATAAACATCCTCTAGTGTTTGATTCTCTAGCCAGAATCATTGTCCATATTTTGAAAAATGAATGAAAAAGGCAACCACCCAGTAGAGCATTACAATAATCTAGCCTTGAGCTTCTGAACGCGTGAAATAACCTTTCTGCATTTGTCACTGAGAGCAAACATCGATAAACTATAATTAGATATATTTTTAAGATAGAAAAATGCATTTTAAAAGAGCAGCCATCAAGAGATATACAGCTGAGTATCATCAGCGTAACAGTGAAAGCTAATGCCATGCTTCCTAATGATATCTCCCTAGAGTAGCATGTTTAGGGTGAAAAGCAACGGTCCTAGTACTGAACCTTGAGGTACTTCATACTGAACGTGTGATCGATATGACATCTCATTTATTGCTACAAACTGATAATGGTCAGAAACGTATGATTTGAACCATGCCAATGCAATTCCATTAATGCCAACATAATTTTCATGTCTAATTAAGAATGTTGTGGTAAACAGAATCAAAGTTTCAGTAACACAAACAGAGAGATAAAACCACAATCGGATGGTAAGAGCAAATAATTTGCAACTCTAATGAGAGCAGTCTCAGCACTATGATGTGGTCTAAATCCTGACTGGATATATTTGCAGATACTGTTTCTTTCTAAAAATAAAAAAAGAAGAAAAAGAAACGATTGTGAGGATACTACTTTTTCTAGTATTTTTGAAAGAAAAGGTAGACTCAAGATTGATTTGTGATTAACAAGTTCTTTAGGATTATGTTGCGTATTTTTGATAAGAGGTTTAATAACAGCCAGCTTAAAAGTTTTTGTTATGTATCCTAAAGGCTGGTATAAGGTTTAATATACATCTTGTTGATTTAACAAGTTTAGATTCTAATTCTTAGATTCATAATTCTTCCTCTCCTATAGAAAAGAGTAGATGTAATTTTTTCTCAGGAGGTCTATAGTACGACACCTGATGATTCTATAGTAGATGATTGCATGGTTATAATTTTGTCTCTAATAGGATCGATCTTGCAATAATCATTAAAAGTCATTACTGCTGTGCTGTTTGGAAATGTCTGACGTTTTATTTAGAACGTCAAAAAAAGCTTTATCTCTTGTCAGTTTAGCCACTTTATCAAGTACATACATAGGGTTGTGTTTTTTCTCTTCTTAGAGAATTGAAATATAAGAAAATTAAGCAGTTTTTAAGGCCTTTCTGTATGCAATAACACTTTCCTTCCACAAAATGTGAAATACCTCTGGTTTTGTTTTCTTGCAGGCGAGCTGCTCTCTTTGAGGGCCTGAGTGTGCTCTTTATATCAAGGTTTTCCTTACTCTTCTTTAAGCACAAAGGAGCAACCTTGTCTAAAGTGTTAAAAAAGAGAGAGTTAATAGTTTCTGTTGCAACATTGAATACTTCTAATCTCTCGGATATGCCGGGGAGTAGAAACTGATCATGAAGATTATTTATAAAGCAATATTTAGTGGCAGAAGTTAGTTCTACCTAATTTGTAAAAGGAAGTTTGTTTTGCAGACTTTGCTAAATGTAGTAAACACAAGACTAGCTAATGATCTGAGACGTTATCGCTCTGCTGCAGAATTTCAACACCATCAATATTGATTCCATGTGACAATATCGGATGGATGGATACTACATATCTACTAAACCAGGTGTGCTACACTCAATTCATCAGTAATGATGTTGTGGTTTTCCCAGCTGGCACAGAACTACATATTCTGGTCCATGAGGACTTGATGTTACCAGGATCTCACCTTCTATCTGTCGGGAATCCATTAATCACAATGTGATTAATTTGGAAACATGACGGTCAGATATTCCCAACAGAGCTGTTTAGAGCTTCAGTGGAGGAGTGTGGGAGACTTTCCATCATATTTTGATCCTGATGTTCAGAGGAAAAGGAAATGATGTGTTCCATGAGCAATTAATCACACTCTAAAATCTGATTAGAAATGCTGGTAAGAGTACTGAGCTTTAAAATGAATATGGAGCTGCTCAGATCATTTGATGAGAAATGTTTGAGTTCATATTAAAGTGCCCCTAATATTGCCATTTGTGTACTTATATTCCAACAAACACTAAGTGGTAAACCAATTGTAACAGACTAAGCCATCTAGCCAATCAGAGCAGAGTAGGCTCACGGATTTAGAGAGACTGAATCTTCAGACAAGTCGTTTGAGAATCATAGAAAAATGTGGTGATGTGCAATGCATACTATGAGAAAATTAAAGTTTTTTTTTTACCTTTTTAATGCACGTAAACCCGTTGTAGGAGACCTCTAAACCAAAGTTAGCAAGCTTTAAAAGCTCATTACAGGGGCACTTTAAGATCCTTGACTTTTGACATTGCAGACTTCATTGTTATCTTGGCGAATCTGAGCACAGATTGAGACATTATTGATATCTTCTGGAACTCTAGCCTCTGAGAAGCAGATGTCAATAAAAGTCTGCAATATTGTTTAATAAAACTGGATTCATTCGACTATCAACTCTCAATGCCAGTGCATTGCAAACATGACTAGTTACTCAGTGAAGATTAGAGAGAAACGCGCTTGGCTCATTTGATTTCTGCATGGGTCCTCAAACAGATGCAATCCTGTTTTCAGGGTCAGACACAATTGCAAATTGAACACCATGTCAGAACATTTCCAGCTGAGCGGTGTGGGTTGCATTGGTGTTATACAACTCAAACAAACCAGTTTAAATAAGCTGACAAACAGTATTTAATTAAATATTCAAGTGAAAAAAAGAACATTACTCTGATTACTAGCGCTCCACACTAGAGGGCAGAAGAGCTTTATTATTAACCCTCTGAATGCGAACGGCAGGGTGTTTCAGAGAAAGCTATAGCCTACTAGTTAACTCAAATATAAACTGCCCGTGTTCTTTCTGAAAGACAACATTCAGAACACAGTTGCTTACATGAGGACACGGGCAGTTACACACACACTTTCAATTTTGTGAGCTGTTTATCGACAGCCTTAGAAACATCACCTGAACTCCTGAAGAGCAAAACCACAATAATAAAGCAACAAAAGCCAGAACTTTAATGTCAAAAAGACACGGATCGGTCTGGTCAAAACACTTGACCATTTAAAGGGATAGAAAATTCTGTCATCATTTATTCACTCTCATGCTGCTCCAAACCTGTATAAATTTCTTTCGTAGGCTGAACACTTTGACCCCATTGACTTCCATTGCACCCCCAAATTATGGAAGTCAAGAGGGCCCATCAACTGTTTAACTATTCATATTCTACTTTTGAAGATATCTACCAATTTAAGCTGGATTTAACACCGGGGAATCCATCAGGTGAAGCTTGAAAGAACGATCTGGTGTTGAAAAACGACTTTTTTCCCTACAGATCATTATTTCATCGTTATAATATAATAACTTTTCAGAGAGGAAGTGACTAAATGTGAAGCTGTGTCCCGCAGAGATTCACAGCTGAAGTTATAGCTTTAGATTGTAGTTAGTCAGCGCAGGTCTGTGATGATAACGGCATTATGAAACCCCGAGAGCTTATGAAACCTCCCGCTCTGCACTCGACCGAATTTTACCGTCATTTTTTACAGACCAGCTCGTTTTTATGAGCCCTGTAACATAAGCTGCGGTCACACTGATCACATCAGTACACGGCCATCACTTACGATGATTAACGGGGTGATTTAAAGCTGCTGGGTGTCATGTTTTTGGCTATATTGGGAGTTTGGCTTCCTGAAGAAGGATGCTTGTGTTCATATCTGTTGACACAGTTAACTTAGTTAAAGAAAACACAATGATACAAGCAGCTGATCTGATACAAACTCAAATATATTTTCAAAAAAGAGAGAGTGAGAGAGGTTGGGGAGCCTGTTCCTCTTCACTACAACATGAGAAGCCCTGTGGCCAGACAGATAACTCGATAAATCTGCTCCAAATCCACATCTGCTGACAAATCACCCTGTATTCCAGGCTTGGACAAAATCCACACAGCCCACGGAGAACACATCGCTCATAAAACATGGACAACTGGATCTGAAGTTGGAAGAAAGGTGGATGAGACAAATGTAAGAGGTTTTTTTTTAATTAATGTTTGCTAGTAAAGCCCACTGTGTTGGGGCAAAACAAAAAAACCCGCACCATTGGTGTTCCCGGTCAAAAATGACCGAACGACAAAAAACGAATAGCTTATAAATCTCTCGCTTTGCTATATTTGCTATATATATATATATATATATATATATTTTTTTTTTTTTTTTTTTTGTTCTTCTGTAGTTGCTTATTTCTTGGTTGTTATTTAATGTTTTATATGCTTGTAAGGTGACCTTGAGTGTCTTGTAAGGCGCCCTTAAATAAAATTTATTATTATTATTATTATTATTATTATATTATTACCAAAATTGGATTCAATCCTTTTGTCAACATGTTTTCTTTCAATTAGGACAGGTTTCATATTTATGTTTGAAACTGATTGATCGTAGGATTCATTGATCTGCCTCATTGATCCGAGGATAAAGTTCATCTCTGTGAAAATGAAAGCCAGGGATACTCAAAATAGCTTGTTTTTGTATGTGTTTGCAGACACACGTGTGAATATATGAACATGCTCTTGAATACTAAATGTTTCTCATATTTTCATTCCTTTTCAATGGGGGCATCTGGGAAAATAATATCCTCTTTGGGTCAAAATGGACCGAACAGAACATTAAGGCCCGTTCACACACCAAGGGTGTTAACTATATGGATTACTATAAATATGAAGTTTTAATGTTCATTCTAATTCTGCATAGGCAGAGAGAAACGGTATAATTAGAAGCACCTTCAGAATGGTTTTCATCCCCCAACTGATGAAAGATAAAAACAGGCAGCCAATCAGAATCCACTCCAGCTTAAAGAACTTATGGATGTAAAGCCCCAGAAGACTCAACTTCACAGAAGAAAAATCACCCCAAATCATACTAAATACCAGTGGCCGACTGCTAGTGAGCGGCCATATTCAATGGCAATACACTCCAAATTATGCTGCTTTCTTTTATTGAAGAGATTCAACACATAGAGCATTGTGTGCATCCTTCATGGAGAAGACAATCTCACAATGTTTTGAAATGAAGCCTGTGAAAAACGACCTATGTAGAGACACAGTAGACAGCAGGAGCGGAGTTATTTAGCATTAATGCAGCGCGTGACGCATATATCATTAATGTGGCTGTCATGAGTGATCACATTAGTACCATATGCAAATACTCAGCAGAAGATCGGCCCATTCCTCTTGGTCTCTTTATTTACCGGTGTGGATTTATCATGTTCCCTTCCTTTGACAGGAGCTTTTTATTTATTTAACACAGTGTGGATAGGATAGCGAAGCCCTCGCTGCTCCCAAAATATCTTTCTCTTTCGCATTGATTTGTTTTACTGAACGGCTCTCTTTTCACTCTCTCAAACATTTATGACAGATGCTTTATATAAAGATAATTACAATCAGCCACGCTTTCTTCTTCAGGGTAGATTTTGATCATGCTTATTTGCATGTCCTTTTATTTCGTTACTTATGTTTATTTTATGATTAAAGTTACACTTAATGTTTGCAGATTCACGACTCTTTCTTACCTAAACTTGAACTTTGTTACAGTTATATTTGATCACTTAAATTCCTGTGTCTCAAACAGTAGAAAGTAGCGCTTGCAACATCAAGGTCACGGGTTCGATTCCCAGGGAAAGCAAGAACTGATTAGAATGTCAATGTGTTTCTTGAATGCAATGCAAGTAGCTTTGGATAAAAGCATCTGACAAATGCATACATGTAAATTCACATTATTTTATTTAACTACAGTAAAACAGCCGCAAGTGTTGAATTTTTACTAATACAAGCCAAATTATTTTACTAGCAGTTGCAAATATTGCAAAATAGTCACAGCCTAATCGTCTTTGCACCAATAAAATGTGCATCACTTTATGTTTTACTAGTAAATTATATGTAGTATCCATGAACTTACAGGGCAAGTGAGTTCCTGAACAAGATGCATGATGGGATATGGTTTAGTTTGATTAGTGTGTGTTCAAAGATCAAGGGTCAAAGACTTCAAGCGTCGGTTTAAAGACAGCCCCAATGTATTGTACAATGGACAATAAATGACTTTGACACACACATCCTTATTGCGAAGTCTTGTTTTGCTACAGCTGACATTTCTGAGTGGTTATTCCTGTGCCTGATTACGTGATACCGATTCTGCTGTTTTCCCGTTACTGATTCTGTCTGCCTGCCCCGACCTTTGCCTGGATTATCGCTTGTGATTGTTATCTGCCTGTCCTGACTTCCCCGCCTGTACTACCATTCTGATTCTGTCTGCCAGCCTCAACCTTTGCCTGGATTATTGTTTGTGTTTGATCTCTGCCTGTCCTGACTATCTGCCTGTACGACCATTCTTATTAAAGACACGCTATTGGATCCCTGCCTGTGAGAGTCCCTTCATTACTACATTTAAGTGTAGTTGGTGTTTCAATGTATTCTACAGTAAATAAAAAGCAGAACTCAAGGCTAACACGGATATGACATCACTGATGGGAGACGCAATGACATGGAAGTTACATTTGGGATAATGTGAGCACACAAGATGACAAAATATACAACATTGTTGTAGTGGATATTTTGATCCAATAATTGTACATATTGTGACTTTAATAGATCATGCAGAAATTTGAATGCAGTGTTGTTTTTGTTCAACACAAAAGGGGTAAAAATTTGCAATCTTTTACCGTTTTGTCTTGTAGTTTTGCTAAACCATGTGTCCTTTCTTCAAGAAGAGAGCATTTCTAAAAAATCTGCATACAACACATTTTCACCACAATGTGTGCAAACAAGTTAATCCATCTATTTTCTGCAGATTCATTAATATTTTAATCAAGTTTCAGATGTTTGCTCTGACAGATTCTCTCATCTCGGGTTTCAGAAACAACAGACATCAAAAGCTGAGTGGATGGCGCATCTTGCACGATAGTAGGATGTATATTCCATAATTATTGTGTGCTGTGAGGATGTTGTGAGTAAACAGCTCATCATCTCTGATCAAAGAGCAAACTTTTGAGTCTGTTTAGGTAATTAGTTGACATGCATATTTGAAAACCTGCACTAGAAACACTGCGAGTCAGAGGCATTAGACTTTACAGAGAGAAAGAGAGAGAGAGAGAAAACATTGAGTATTCAACACACTGAGCTCAAACTGATTTCATGAGAGAAGATCATTTCAAACCCGACATGTTAATATTTCCGGTGCGAGCAAGTTTATCAGGAGATGTGAATTATGGATAGGGATTGACAAAAAGCACAGACTGATTCCTTCTCTCTGACATCAGAAAACATAATATCCCAAGAAGATTATAGGAGCCATGTCATCCTTTTTCTCAGAGGTCTATTGATAATGTTATACCTTTTTTCTTTTTTGCACAAATGATTTTAATGATATTTCAATACATTATTTATTCATTTGCCTCTAGGAGCGTCATGTCAAAACATGTTCAAATAATCAAAGGACTTGCCTGTATTTAAAAGGAAACAATTTAAGGAAAATATTTGAGCAGCACATCTCAAAAACAAAAAAAGAAGAGGAAGAAAGATGTGTGTTGAACATTTGTGGTTAGTGTTTAAAGAAAAAAACCTGATTTAATTTAACTTTAAAAATGTGAGGAAACCCATTGCCTTAAAATCATCATAAACTTAAAAAAATTAAGTTATGTGAACTTGACAATTCCACATAACTTAATTTATTCCGGCCCTCTAAAAACTCCATTATTAGTGCTAATAACAATGGAAAAAACATGTTTTTAATTACTATAGAGACACACACATACAAAATTATAGTATATAAGGATTCCTGTAATAAAATAACGATAATGATGTAAAATAAAATTTTATTTTAATTATGAGTTCTTAACTTCGAGACACACGATAAAGTAGCGGCTAATGGTGGTATGTGCGGAGGAGGAGGATGGAGGCATTACGTAGATTACGTAGATAACGCAAACACAATACGCAAGATTTTGCGGGAGATGCGTACAGAAGTCGACTATTGTGGAAAATCGATGGCAAAAAGAAACGATTGCACAACTGATGTTTGCGTGTGCGTAAATTACGTCCGTGCGCGAATAACAGACCAACACATGGAAAACAGGAGCCGGCGAGCAAATTTTTAATCCCTCGCATGCATGTCATCTCATCTGCACACATGCAAACATTCCCCACACACGCTCGACTGCTCGTCTTCTCTCGACTGCTGTTTTTGCTCACGTGAACACTTGTATTTTAGTCAACGAACACGTGAAGTGAACGAGTGAGGTGCGTGGACTCTGAGTGTTCAACCATCTCTAGCGTCGGCATCTGTAAGCTGCTCGTATCTCAAATATTTACTCGTATCTCAAAGCAAAAATGTGCTCAAATTTCTCGTATCTTAGAATACGCTCGCATCTCAAGGCGTTACTGTATATGGGTTCGGATGCAGCCCAGGTGTGAACGGGAATGTGTCAATGATCAAACAAAACGCAAACAGGACACAGAGTTTCTTTCTTCAGCAGGTGAAACTACCAGTGACTGACACTTACCATTAAACAGCAAAGCACATCCTAAAAGCCTCACATGAAAACATGCCTTGTGAAGCTTTTGAATCCTCCAGGTGAGTCTCCTCTCCGGGATCCTGAACTTATTGCCCAGCATCTCGAGCTGGATCTGAACCCATTGACTCCTGTAATACATGTCTTTCCTTTAAGGGCACAAAGGTCTCTTACCACGGTAAAGTCAGCCAAGGCAATAACAAAGAGTTATGGGGCCAAAGATCCCAAATAAGTCTCTCTTTCTGTGGGAGAGAGAGATGGAGAGAGAATTACAGCAGAGCTGTTGACAATCAGAGCATCAGGAAACAAGAAGATAAAAAACATTACACTCTTTTACACTGATATTACCAAGTGTACCATAGTTTTCCTTAACTGTGGTTAAATCACTGTATTGCACAATCGTGAGAGGCTTATTGCGGCAACATAAGTATGATAATCATTTAAAACACTAAAAAAACAATTAAATGCAACTGTAAATGCAAAGTGATTAAAATCTAATTAAGCATACAGGGATTTTGAATCACAGATAAAAACGACGATGAAGCTACATGAAAAAAAGGTAAATACTAATTTAATTTAAAAAGTTGCTTATTTGTTAAGGCTTTGCAAACTCCCAGAATGCATCGCAACATGAATAAATGATTGTTTTTTAACATTATGGACTTTATTATGTTATTGTTTTACTAAATGTTTCTTTCTTCAAAGGCAAAGAGTTCACATTACATATTAAACAATAAATCATATTTACATTCTGTTTAGCAGATGCTTTTATCCAAAGTGACTTACAAATAAGAGTTGCTAATTGATCATTTGAACCTACAGATTCTTTGGCAATATTTTATTCGCTGTAATAACAATAAGAGGATATATGCATTCAGTGAATAAACATATTCAGATTATTTATTGCAAAAGGCAGGAGTCGGGTGAGCTTCTATTGTGAATGCATCAAGTGCACTCATAATCAAAACGTTGCTTTTATGAAATCATATAAACTAACTCTCCATGTTCACCGAAGCACTTGCTCCGTCTGATTGTGAATGTGTGCAGCTTCAGTCTCAACTCACTGTTGACACGTCGATCCTGCATGGCTTTTAAAATAAAAATTCAATAACAGTAACAATATCTTTTCATGGGAAGTCCAAATGTCACAATATTCTCTTAATATACCTTGTTAAAGGTGAATTTATTCTTAGCAGCACTTTAGTTTTACTCCTACAACCTGTCTTTTGAGAAATGTAAGAGTCTAATTTTTCTATGCCACTTATATATTAATGCATATGTGAAGAAATATACAACAATGGGCTGAAATAACCTATTTACCATGGTAAACATAGTTTCCGTAAAAACACAGGAATTTAGTTCCAACAGTAAAATCATAATGAATACTGATGTAATGTGATTTATTTCTGTTTTTAAATGACATTATTTTCCTGCTTTCTTGTGGCATTTTTCAAAATCAACAGTTTTTGTACAGGTAATGTGATTTTTTTGTACTGAATAACATTTTTAGCATATTAGCCAGTTCTGTCAACACTGCATTGGCTTCCAATTAAACACCGAATTCATTTTAAAATCTTGCTAATGACTTACAAAGCATTAAATGGTTTAGCTCCACAGTACTTGAGCGATCTCTTAACACATTATAGTCCTTCACGTCTATTGCGATCCCAAAATACTGACCAGCTTATAATACCTAGAATATCAAAGTCAACTGCTGGCGGGCGATCCTTTTCCTATTTAGCTCCTAAACTCTGGAACAGTCTTCCTATTACAGTTCGGGAAGCAGACACACTCTGTCAGTTTAAATGTAGACTAAAAACACATCTCTTCAACCTGGCATACACATAACACATTATACATACATTTTTAATCCAAATCATGTAAAATGATTGTTAGGCTGCATAATTTAGACAAGCCGGAACCGGGAACATTCCCATAACACCTGATGTACTCGATATATCAGAAGAAGAATGGCATCTACGCTGATATTGGTCTCTGTTTATTCCGAGGTTATCATGGTCAGCCTGATCCGGGCCGTATCCAGATCAGATGAAGGACCTGCACCTGGACACGACTCGACATTGTCCTTAATGTTATTGCTCTTTGTGCTTTGACAGCATTGCATGAGAACTGAACTGAGCTGGAAATAGACAATAAATGTACAAAGGGTACGTTTACACAACAATGATGAACTTAAACAATGTTTTATGCATGCAAAATAAGTAACTGAAGAAAGACTATGCGTGCATGCCATTACCGTTTTCACAGATTTACGTTTTTCATGTTTTCACAGAGATGATAACGAGATCGTTTTCAAAACTTGCACTTTAAAGCCAATTTCAAAGTTTGTGTTCTCAGGCCACCAAAACCCCCTTGTCGTGTAAGTGAGTGTCTAGAAAGAATTAAACGTTTATTTTTTCAGTTGGAAATAGTGTATTTTAAGCGGCATCAAGCTAAAGTCTTTTACAACAGAAATGAATCAATCAAAAACATAATTAAGCTGAATAATGACTGTCTTCTAGAGCCGCTGTTCAGCCAAAAACAATCTTCATTACATTAATCACTGTACAGCTGCTCTGAAACAATCTGTATTGTAAAAAGCACTATATAAATAAAGGTGACTTGACTTAATAGTAATTTTTAATAGTTTCATTTAGTTTAATTACTATAGTTTAAAATTAGTTTTTTTTTTTTTTTTTTTTGTAGCATTAATTAAAGCAACACAGTTTTTCGAAAGTAACAATAATTGTGATATTGTGTGCAGTTTTTACCATGATACATATGTTTAATTTTCTACATTTGTTTTAACATTAATTATTTTTTATGGCATTAACCAAATCAATACAGTTTTCCTATAGTAACAATAAATTTGGTAAATCATGATAATTTTTTTCTTTTATAAAACATAATTTTTTATTTTTGTGGCATTAACCAAATCAACAGCTTTTCTTTAACAACAATAATTGTTGTATTTTGTTCCGAATACCATTTTAGTTTTCAATGCTTTATTACATGACATATTTATTTAATGGCATTAATCAAATCAACATTATTTATTACTGAATAGGGATGTACCGGATATCCGGTTTCGGTTCCGGTTAGCCGGATATCCGGCGTTTTTTTTCTATCCGGTTCCGGCTCCGGTTCCGGTCGAAATGGTACCAGGTACCGGATATTGCTCGGTCATTTTCGGTTATTAGTTTAATTTAGTTCAGCCGCCATTTTAAACGTTGGATACAAAAAAAAAAACAATGTCGTTGCGTAAATTTAGCGTCGTTTGGGATTATTTTCAGCTAGAGGGATCATTACTGAACATCTATCGCCACTGCTCCCTGATAATGCAGAAAAACTGATCTTCATGAAGTTCAATGCTAAACTGATTAGATTGTTAGTAAGGACCGGAAATTGGGGGAACCCAACAAAAATATCTTGTATAATAATTTTTTTGGGAGCTGAATTTGTAATTTTTTTTAAAATATTCATTATTAAAGAAAAATCCAACAAAGTCGACTAAGACTAAGAACTACTTTGTCATGTACACCAAATATTTTTTACCTCTGCTAGCTGTCGGGCTGTGTAGTGTGTCAAAAACAACAACAAACACATTTTTATTTACTCTGTAGTCTAAACTGTAAACACACAAAACATTGGCTGTGTTGCAACAAGTATCCATATATCCGCTGATATCCGGTTCCGGTTCCGGTTCCGGTTCCTGCCGGATAGTTAATTTGATATCCGGAACTATCCGGTTCCGGCCGGATAATAAAAATTGCTATCCGGTGCATCCCTATTACTGAATAACATTTGACCGTTGTAAATTTGGTCATTTTTTAAACACTGATTATGTTCTTATTTTTGTTCTTATCAACTCAAATTAGTTCTGCATTTCTAGAGAAACAATAGCCAAAGTGTTTAATTTTTTTTTACCATGGTAAATATGAGTACGTTTAGGATTTAGACCAAGAGCAGACTGACATTGGAAATGAACTCAATTAACTGAATTTATGCAAATTTTTCTTCTCACGGTTCTAAAATGACAAACACATTAATGCCATGCACAGGTGAAGTGAAGATCAGTGTTTCAGCACCTAATCCTGGAGTCTGACCTGAGATCTTCTCCAGCGGCGAAGGGTAAAGGTGAATCCCTTGGACTCACAGGATTGTCGATTGCATTTTCTCCTTCTGAGGTGAAGAATCGATTCCCCCTTAAGCCCCTCAGAAGCTCCCAGCTGCACATTTCGTTTCTCATCACTGTTTCCACACCCACAGGAACCACAATGCCCTGGGAACTTGTATTGTGTCACTAGATATAAAGCAAAAACAGCTGTTTTACTGATCTAGAAGGTTCTCAACAGAAATGATGTTCCATAAGTTGGAGACCAATAGAAAATGATTTAAAATGCAGATTATGTCATGACTTACTCAACTGCATGTCGCTCCAAACACAACACACTTTCTTGCATGCAACGCTAAAAAGAAATCTGCAAATGAGGTTTACAGTTGAGCTTCAAAAAGATCCATAATCGCATCAGAACATCAAATAGTCCATACGATATTGTCTGGTTTCACAGACTAGGCTTAAGCTAGTTTCAGTCTAAAATGCATATTTGAGCTGTTTTATCTGAAATCTGAATCTCAGTGTCGTTGTTTCGTCTCAAGATGCTCAGCAGTAATGTTTTTCTTTTCTAGGGCATGTTTATAAAAGATAATTAAATGCCTAATCCTGGTTTAATCTAAGCTCTATCTGTGAAACCAACCCTATAAGTTTCCAGAAATTGTTCACAAATCACTGCCAGAAGTGAATATTAGTGTATGTTGGATTACTATAACAATTTGACTCTGTTTACTTCATCTTTCTGATTTCCAGAAAACTCATAATGCTAAAAAGGGAAGCACTGGATCAACTTAAAAAAAGGCTTCAATTGATAACACTCAAAAAAAAAAAATGTAAACAACGAATTTATTAAATTGTTTTTACATTTAATTTCACTGGGTCTATCACACTTATTTAATTTATAATTTAATTTTACTGCATTCCAACTCAAATGTTTAGTGTTTTATCCAAATACTTTAAAAATTATCTGGACGTATAAACCTCAATTTCAAATATAATGTTTTAAATATAATATTTTTTACCAGTAGTCATGAATAACTGTTTCCTGAAAATGCAATAATTACATTACAATAATTACAAACTCAAACTGCTTTTCGAAATATTAATTATCGTTCGTTCAGTTTTGACACTGACCGTATTTTCCTCATTCCAAAAATGTAACTTCGAGAAATAATTTCCAAAACAAATTGAAAAAGGATTCTAATGTAATTTAATTTACTGAAACTTCAAAATGTCCATGTAAGCATGAAAAATGCCTTCCTGCAAAAAACACTGTATTTATTAAAAAGAAATATGGATGGATGGATGGATAGATAGATAGATAGTTTACATAATTCGTTTCTAAAACAAGAGCATCCGCCTCTGTTGCTCTTAAATCTAATCTGTGCACACACTCGAAACATAACTTTATATTGCAAATATTTGCATCTACACAAGCTTGTTTTGTGAAAAGCGTCCAGCACAGAGGACATCCCATCTTCTTCTTCTGTCGTTTCCTTCTCTTTTCAGAGCTGAACCGTTAGATGAAGTGAGAGAAACTGTTGGCATGTTCACAGCAGCTGAATAATAGCATCAGGTTTGACGGTACAGGCATTTGAATGTAATCTCTCAAGGGATTTATTTGTATTCCTAAATGAAAGCTATTAATACTGCATAATTCCCTTTCTTGTTATAACATCAAGCAAATAAGTCATTACATGCAAATTCCAGACAGCCGCTCGGATTGGTTTTCACAAGCCGACAGAGAAGCGGGATTTTGATTTGTTGTTGCTGGTCTGGATTTGTGCAGTGCAGGCAGTCTGAGCCGGGGTAAAATAATTACCCCCCACACTCTCACTGTCATCGTCAGATATCACAGTTTATTATGAAGTAGCATTTGCTGCATTATTCATGAAGCTCTTTCTCTCTCCCACTCACACCTGAACTCTGAACTCTGATGAGACTCACTGGAGAACATCTCTCCGCACAAACATCTGGTTTCAGAGTGCTCGTGTTTAGCAAAATTTCAATTGGGACAAAAGGAAACGGTTTTGAACTGAGATTTACACAAGGCAATTAATGGTAAAATTCCATCAAATTGAATTGATAATCCTTACATATTCTCAATTCATGACATGAATAACATGTAAGGAGTATTTAACTCAATTTGATGGGATTATATTGTTAATTGAAATGCGTGAATCTTGAACGCATTTCAATTTTTATGAATATGTATGTATAAGTATGAAAATATGTAAATTTTTGTTTTCAAATGGGCAGCAAAACTGTTTTCAACACTGATAATAATCATAAATGTTTGTTGATCAACAGATCATCACATGAGAATGATTTGTGAAGATCATGTGACACTGAAGACTGCAGTAATGATGCTGAAAATTCAGCTTTAACCACAGGAATAAATGACACTTTACTATATATTCACATAGAAAACAGCTGTTTTACACTGATATAATATTACACTGTTTTACTGTATTTATCATCTAATAAATTCAGCTTTAATCACAGGAATAAATGACACTTTACTATATATTCACATAGAAAACAGCTGTTTTACACTGATATAATATTACACTGTTTTACTGTATTTATCATCTAATAAATTCAGCTTTAATCACAGGAGTAAATGACACTTTACTATATATTCACATAGAAAACAGCTGTTTTACACTGATATAATATTACACTGTTTTACTGTATTTATTATCTAATAAATTCAGCTTTAATCACAGGAATAAATGACACTTTACTATATATTCACATAGAAAACAGCTGTTTTACACTGATATAATATTACACTGTTTTACTGTATTTATCATCTAATAAATTCAGCTTTAATCACAGGAATAAATGACACTTTACTGTATATTCACATAGAAAACAGCTGTTTTACATTGATATAATATTACACTGTTTTACTGTATTTATCATCTAATAAATTCAGCTTTAATCACAGGAATAAATGACACTTTACTATATATTCACATAGAAAACAGCTGTTTTACACTGATATAATATTACACTGTTTACTGTATTTATCATCTAATAAATTCAGCTTTAATCACAGGAATAAATGACACTTTACTATATATTCACATAGAAAACAGCTGTTTTACACTGATATAATATTACACTGTTTTACTGTATTTATCATCTAATAAATTCAGCTTTAATCACAGGAATAAATGATACTTTACTAAATATTCACAGCTGTTTTACACTGATATAATATTAGACTGTTTTACTGTAATTATCATCTAATAAATTCAGCTTTAATCACAGGAATAAATGACACTTTACTATATATTCACATAGAAAACAGCTGTTTTACACTGATATAATATTAGACTGTTTTACTGTATTCATCATCTAATAAATTCAGCTTTAATCTCAGGAATAAATGACACTTTACTATATATTCACACAGAAAACAGCTGTTTTACACTGATATAATATTAAACTGTTTTACTGTATTTATCATCTAATAAATTCAGCTTTAATCTCAGGAATAAATGACACTTTACTATATATTCACATAGAAAACAGCTGTTTTACATTGATATAATATTAGACTGTTTTACTGTATTCATCATCTAATAAATTCAGCTTTAATCTCAGGAATAAATGACACTTTACTATATATTCATATAGAAAACAGCTGTTTTACACTGATGTAATATTACACTGTTTTACTGTATTCATCATCTAATAAATTCAGCTTTAATCACAGGAATAAATGACACTTTACTATATATTCACATAGAAAACAGCTGTTTTACATTGATATAATATTACACTGTTTTACTGTATTTATCATCTAATAAATTCAGCTTTAATCTCAGGAATAAATGACACTTTACTGTATATTCACATAGAAAACAGCTGTTATACACTGATATAATATTACACTGTTTTACTGTATTTATCATCTAATAAATTCATCTTTAATCACAGGAATAAATGACACTTTACTGTATATTCACATAGAAAACAGCTGTTATACACTGATGTAATATTACACTGTTTTACTGTATTCATCATCTAATAAATTCAGCTTTAATCACAGGAATAAATGACACTTTACTATATATTCACATAGAAAACAGCTGTTATACACTGATATAATATTACACTGTTTTACTGTATTCATCATCTAATAAATTCAGCTTTAATCACAGGAATAAATGACACTTTACTATATATTCACACAGAAAACAGCTGTTTTACACTGATATAATATTAAACTGTTTTACTGTATTTATCATCTAATAAATTCAGCTTTAATCTCAGGAATAAATGACACTTTACTATATATATTCACATAGAAAACAGCTGTTTTACACTGATATAATATTAGACTGTTTTACTGTATTCATCATCTCATAAATTCAGCTTTAATCTCAGGAATAAATGACACTTTACTATATATTCATATAGAAAACAGCTGTTTTACACTGATGTAATATTACACTGTTTTACTGTATTCATCATCTAATAAATTCAGCTTTAATCACAGGAATAAATGACACTTTACTATATATTCACATAGAAAACAGCTGTTTTACATTGATATAATATTACACTGTTTTACTGTATTTATCATCTAATAAATTCAGCTTTAATCACAGGAATAAATGACACTTTACTATATATTCACATAGAAAACAGCTGTTTTACACTGATATAATATTACACTATTTACTGTATTTATCATCTAATAAATTCAGCTTTAATCACAGGAATAAATGACACTTTACTATATATTCACATAGAAAACAGCTGTTTTACACTGATATAATATTACACTGTTTTACTGTATTTATCATCTAATAAATTCAGCTTTAATCACAGGAATAAATGATACTTTACTATATATTCACAGCTGTTTTACACTGATATAATATTAGACTGTTTTACTGTAATTATCATCTAATAAATTCAGCTTTAATCACAGGAATAAATGACACTTTACTATATATTCACATAGAAAACAGCTGTTTTACACTGATATAATATTAGACTGTTTTACTGTATTCATCATCTAATAAATTCAGCTTTAATCTCAGGAATAAATGACACTTTACTATATATTCACACAGAAAACAGCTGTTTTACACTGATATAATATTAAACTGTTTTACTGTATTTATCATCTAATAAATTCAGCTTTAATCTCAGGAATAAATGACACTTTACTATATATTCACATAGAAAACAGCTGTTTTACATTGATATAATATTAGACTGTTTTACTGTATTCATCATCTAATAAATTCAGCTTTAATCTCAGGAATAAATGACACTTTACTATATATTCATATAGAAAACAGCTGTTTTACACTGATGTAATATTACACTGTTTTACTGTATTCATCATCTAATAAATTCAGCTTTAATCACAGGAATAAATGACACTTTACTATATATTCACATAGAAAACAGCTGTTTTACATTGATATAATATTACACTGTTTTACTGTATTTATCATCTAATAAATTCAGCTTTAATCTCAGGAATAAATGACACTTTACTGTATATTCACATAGAAAACAGCTGTTATACACTGATATAATATTACACTGTTTTACTGTATTTATCATCTAATAAATTCAGCTTTAATCACAGGAATAAATGACACTTTACTGTATATTCACATAGAAAACAGCTGTTATACACTGATGTAATATTACACTGTTTTACTGTATTCATCATCTAATAAATTCAGCTTTAATCACAGGAATAAATGACACTTTACTATATATTCACATAGAAAACAGCTGTTATACACTGATATAATATTACACTGTTTTACTGTATTCATCATCTAATAAATTCAGCTTTAATCACAGGAATAAATGACACTTTACTATATATTCACACAGAAAACAGCTGTTTTACACTGATATAATATTAAACTGTTTTACTGTTGTCACGGTACAGAGGCGAAGACACGGGACTGTGATTGCCAAGGTTTATTGACAGTAGAGTGCACACACAATACCAGCTGATACTGGAGACACGGAAGGCTTTAACAGGTGAAGAGACAATTCCAATGAAGGTAAATACTCAACAGGCGGTAGCGCACGAAACACTTGAAGAAGAGGTCGGGAACCACGTAGCATTACACTGACGAGACCGGACAGAGAGACGGGGAACCATGATAGATTATATAGAGTCCTGAATAACCAACAGCTGTAAATCGTTAGAATTCGGGTGATTGTGATCGTGTGGGCGGAGTGTTGCAATCTGGCGTTGTGATACTAGATGGTTCTGTGACATTACCCCCTCTCCCAGGGGCTGCTCCTGAAGACCTCCAAAGACGGCGGCGAGGACGACCTCTGCCTCTTGGAGCAGGACGATTAGGGTGGCTCTGATGGAAATCTGTGAGCAAGGTGGGGTCGAGGATGTCATTCCGAGGTACCCATGAACGTTCCTCTGGTCCGTACCCCTCCCAGTCAACTAAATACTCAAGATGTCCTGCTCGCCTACGAGAGTCCAAGATACTCTTCACCTTATAGATTGTGCCCTCTTCAGATTCCAAGGGAGGAGGTACGTCAGACACACCAGATTCTGTGGAGGGAGAAACCAGAGGATGAGTATAGGGTTTAAGTAAGGATACATGAAAGGTTGGTGAGATGCGGTAATGGGCTGGTAAGTTGAGACGATAAGTGACTTCATTGATTTGACGTTGGATGGTGAAGGGTCCTATATAACGGGGACTCAGTTTACGGGAGGGGAGTCGGAGACGAATGTCCCTGGTGGACAGCCAAACCTTCTCTCCTGGATGGTAAGGGGGATTGGTCGATCTTCTAGTATCGGCTTGGTTCTTGTGTCTCCTAACTGCTCTCTGAAGATGGGTGTGTGCTGAATTCCAAACCTCCTCGCTTGCCTCAAACCAATGGTTAACAGCAGGAACTTCTGAAGGTTCTCCAGACCACGGAAACAAGGGCGGCTGAAAACCAAGCACACACTGAAAAGGAGTTAAACCTGTAGTCGGTTGCTGAAGCGAATTTTGAGCATACTCTGCCCAGGGGAGGAACTGGGACCAGTTGTGCTGTTGGTTGTGGCAGTAGGACCTCAAGTAGCGGCTGATTTCCTGAATCTTTCTTTCAGTTTGACCATTGGTTTGGGGGTGATAGCCAGAGGAGAGGCTGACTGAGACTCCTAGTAAATTAAAGAACGCTTTCCAGACTCGGGATGTAAACTGAGGGCCACGATCGGAGACTATATCTTCAGGTATCCCAAAATTTCTGAAGACATGATTAAATAGAGCTTGAGCAGTTTCCATGGCGGTCGGAAGATTCTTAAGTGGGATCAGACGGCATGCTTTGGAGAACCTATCCACTACCACCAGTATGCATGTCTGGTGGTCCGAGGGTGGGAGGTCGGTCAGGAAATCAATTCCAATATGCGACCAGGGTCGTCTGGGAATCGGCAACGGAACTAATTTGCCCTCAGGTAGATGACGGGGTGTCTTGGCCATGGCACAGGTAGGACAACCCTTGACAAGAAGAGCGACATCCTGGGTCATACCCGGCCACCAGTATCGTTGACGTAGGAGCGAAAGTGTTTGAAGTCTACCTGGATGACCTGAGCCTGGGGATGAGTGAGCTGCTTCAATGAGGGGAATGCGAAGGGACCTAGGTACGTAAGACCTTCCTTCCGGGACTCCTGGCGGAGCTGGGTCCGACTGCAGAGCGACACGGATTTGTTCGTCAAGGGACCACTGGATAGGATTGACAAAAACGGTTTGTGGGAGTATAGGCTCTGGAGAGACCGGACATGCATCAGGGGTGTGTAAACGAGACAAGGCATCCGCCTTACAGTTTCGATTGCCTGGTCGATAAGTAACTGTAAAGTTGAACCTCGTGAAGAAAAGGGCCCATCTTGCTTGTCGGGGATTGAGACGACGGGCTTCCCGGATATACTCCAAGTTGCGGTGATCCGTGATAATTTCGAAAGGATGCTCGGAGCCCTCCAGCCAGTGTCTCCATTCTTCTAAGGCCAACTTCATTGCCAAAAGCTCACGGTTACCGATATCGTAGTTCTGCTCAGCTGATGACAACTTCTTAGAGTAGTATGCACACGGGTGAAGGGTTAACGAGGTTCCATGACGTTGAGATAGAACAGCCCCCACCCCGGTGGAGGAAGCATCAACCTCAACGATGAAAGGCAACTGGGGGTCTGGATGGACCAAGACTGGGGCAGAGCAGAAGGCGACCTTAAGGTGTTGGAAGGCTTCGGAGGCCGAGGTGTTCCAGGCTAAAGTCTTGGGTCGGTTTTTGAGAAGGGACGTTAGTGGCGCTGAAATCTGGCTGTAATTGGCGATGAAGCGGCGATAAAAGTTAGCAAACCCAAGGAATCTTTGAAGATCCTTTATGGTGGATGGGACTGGCCAGTCTTGGATAGCCTTCACTTTACCTTGGTCCATCTCAATACCACGGTCGCTGATTACATATCCCAGGAAAGATATGGATGACTTGTGAAATTCACATTTTTCTAACTTGAGGTATAGTTGGTGGTCACGGAGTTTCTGCAAGACTTTCTTGACATGTTGGTGATGCTCAGCTAGATTTCGGGAGTAAATGAGAATATCATCTATGTAGACAATGACGAAGTGGTTGAGGTACTCTCGAAAAACCTCATTCATAAAGTCTTGAAAAACGGCAGGAGCATTAGATAGACCATACGGCATGACCAGGTACTCGTAGTGTCCAGCAGGGGTAATGAAAGCGGTCTTCCACTCGTCACCCTTACGTATGCGGATCAAGTTGTAGGCACTACGTAGATCTAACTTGGTAAACACTTGAGCCCCCCGTAATAGTTCGAGTGCTGACGGAACCAAGGGAAGAGGATATCTGTACTTTACAGTTTGAGAATTCAGGGCTCGGAAATCAATACACGGCCTTAAACCTCCGTCTTTCTTAGCCACAAAGAAGAAACTAGAGGCTGCGGGGGATGTCGAAGGTCGGATGAAACCCTGAGCGAGGGCTTCATTGATATACTCTACCATTGCCTTTTGTTCTGGGATAGAAAGGGGATAAATCCTCCCCTTAGGTAGTATAGCCCCTGGTAGCAGGTTGATGGAACAGTCCCAGCGTCGGTGTGGCGGAAGTTTAGTAGCTAATTTCTTACTAAATACATCCTGGAATGCTAGATATTCATTAGGGATCTCAGCCTCATGCTTAACCTTGGGACTTTCAATGGAGGTAGAATTTAGAGGGATGTGTGTAGTGATATGAACGTAATGGTTAGAAGGTGATACCTTTGAAAGACAGGATTGAAGACACCGTTTATCCCATTGAAGAATCTCTCCAGTGGCCCAATCGATCTTAGGTTGATGTTTAGCTAGCCAAGGTCGTCCCAAGATGACTTCAGAGGTGGAACCATCCAGTACCATAAAAGAGATTTCCTCCTTATGGAGACAGCCAACCGTTAAAGTGATGGTGGGAGTGTGACGAGTGATGGTGCCCAGTGGTTTTCCAAGAATGGTATTGATGTTTAGGAGTTGTGAGTAGGGGATCGTCTGGATGTGGAGGTGTCGGAGGCAGAGGTTGGAAATAAAGTTCCCCGAGGAGCCAGAGTCGATGAGGGCCTCTGCTGAAACAGAGTGAAGAGGAGTGCTTAGAGTAATCGGGATGTGACTCAGATGGGAAATGGCTGGAGTTACAGTAACCGTACTCACCACTGGGCGGGGTGGTCTCACAGGGCAATCCGCCCGCAGATGGTTACTTGCCCCACAGTAGAGGCAGAGATGTTGTGCTATACGGCGAGCACGTTCTGTGCTAGAGAGACGGTAAGAGTCTACTTGCATGGGCTCTTGGGATGGTGCAGGTGGACTTGCAGTAGATATTGGAGTCTGAGGAACAGCATGCTGATCAATAGCTGAGATTTGCTGGGCAATTCTAATGGACTTTGAAATAAAGTTCTCTAATCCTGTGCTGTCTTCATAAGTTACCATCTGGGAGCGAATGGTGGGTGATAAACCTTGCCGATATGCAGTGAGTAAAGCAGCCTCATTCCAGCCGCTAGCGGCTGCCAGGGTTCTAAAACGAACCGCGTAGTCCGCTACAGTGGACTGCCCCTGACGAAGATGGTAGAGCTGGTCGTGAACAGATAGAATGTCATTAGATAAGCTGAAAACCTCCTTGAAATGTGTTGTGAAAGTATCAATGGACCGCATCGCAGGGGAATTGGATTCATATAAGGTTCTCGCCCACTGTAAGGCTTGCCCGGATAACAAAGACATGATATACGCCATTTTAGACATGTCGGTAGGGAATCGCCTTGGCTGCATATCAAAAACCAGGGAACACTGCATTAGAAATCCATTGCAATCCCCCTCCGTGCCAGAGAAGGTCGCTGGTTGAGCCACGGGGCTCGCGGCACCATCCTGCGAAGCAGTGAGTGTCGCGGTGAGCGAGGTTAATGTCTGCTGAAAAGTTTGGATGAGTTCAGCAACGAGATCCGTCGACGGCGTACTGGCTGCATTGCTCTCCATTTTTTTTTCTCGCGGTCCGGTCTTCTGTCACGGTACAGAGGCGAAGACACGGGACTGTGATTGCCAAGGTTTATTGACAGTAGAGTGCACACACAATACCAGCTGATACTGGAGACACGGAAGGCTTTAACAGGTGAAGAGACAATTCCAATGAAGGTAAATACTCAACAGGCGGTAGCGCACGAAACACTTGAAGAAGAGGTCGGGAACCACGTAGCATTACACTGACGAGACCGGACAGAGAGACGGGGAACCATGATAGATTATATAGAGTCCTGAATAACCAACAGCTGTAAATCGTTAGAATTCGGGTGATTGTGATCGTGTGGGCGGAGTGTTGCAATCTGGCGTTGTGATACTAGATGGTTCTGTGACAACTGTATTTATCATCTAATAAATTCAGCTTTAATCTCAGGAATAAATGACACTTTACTATATATATTCACATAGAAAACAGCTGTTTTACACTGATATAATATTAGACTGTTTTACTGTATTCATCATCTAATAAATTCAGCTTTAATCTCAGGAATAAATGACACTTTACTATATATTCATATAGAAAACAGCTGTTTTACACTGATGTAATATTACACTGTTTTACTGTATTCATCATCTAATAAATTCAGCTTTAATCACAGGAATAAATGACACTTTACTATATATTCACATAGAAAACAGCTGTTTTACATTGATATAATATTACACTGTTTTACTGTATTTATCATCTAATAAATTCAGCTTTAATCTCAGGAATAAATGACACTTTACTGTATATTCACATAGAAAACAGCTGTTATACACTGATATAATATTACACTGTTTTACTGTATTTATCATCTATTAAATTCAGCTTTAATCACAGGAATAAATGACACTTTACTGTATATTCACATAGAAAACAGCTGTTTTACACTGATGTAATATTACACTGTTTTACTGTATTCATCATCTAATAAATTCAGCTTTAATCACAGGAATAAATGACACTTTACTATATATTCACATAGAAAACAGCTGTTATACACTGATATAATATTACACTGTTTTACTGTATTTATCATCTAATAAATTCAGCTTTAATCACAGGAATAAATGACACTTTACTGTATATTCACATAGACTGCCAAAGGGCCATCCCCCGCCGTCATCGAGGATATGGGCGGCGTCGGGATTTCAGGGGCGGCGATGAGTGGTGCGCGAAATAACTCGCCAACTTCCACTCTAGGCATCGCCCCTAAACCGGCCACAGGAGTAGTATAGTTAACGGCTCAACGCTGCTATACACTCTGTGAGAAGCGGGCTATTTCCATGACCTCAACACCTCGATGCGGAGGTTCGGGAAAAAAAGCAAATCCCGACGCTGAGGCTGTACTCGGGCGGCAGGCAACACTCGTCCTTGAACGAGCGTCCCTTGGCTCAGCTGGTCACTCGAGACCCAGCCTCGCCATTGCCCAAAACCTCAAGCAGCTCCTCTAATGCAGATGAGATTGATGGCGGTTCAACCTCATCCACATCGATGCTGACTAAATCCACCTCCAATTTCTCAAAATTGGAGAAGTTCAGCAACGCTTCCTCACCCTGGTCGGAAGTAGTCACCACATGGTGCGCTTCCGAGTCCTGCGTGAGGGTAGATTTAACAGGAAAGGGAGAAGAAAAGGCGTCCCCGTCTCCAACCCCGCTGTTAAACCCAGTTGTGATCCTCATGAGCGCGACCGCCGCTGAGCCTCAGCTGCAGCGGGGCGAGATCACGAGGACCGCGAGCCTGAGCAGTTCCCTCAAAAACTGCCAGGCAGAGCGGAGAGTGCGCGGCGGCAGCCGCAAACACTCTGCACACTCAGAGCCCTCGAGCAGTGAGCATGCATACAAACATGTGACACAGAGAGCGTGTATATCACTGCCCGTGATGAAACGCGGCAGTAGTGACACAACGCAAAAATCTGTGTACCCGCCATCAAAACATAGGTAAGTGAAAATCAAACTTACAGCCAGCAATGCACTTTACACACACGTTAGCTTCGAGCGCTGTTGAAGACACTAAAGCTGAGGCTTCTAGTTCACTGCGTGCCTATATACTCCTGGCTCATGATATCACCCTCGGTGATTGCACTCGCACACCTGGTTTCAATTGCGCTTCAAGAGACAATCACGCTAATGCGTTCCCATATGCGTTCCGACGCAGTGTTGAGTTCTCTTGACAGGGAACAGCTGTTTTACACTGATATAATATTAGACTGTTTTATTGTATTCATCATCTAATAAATTCAGCTTTAATCTCAGGAATAAATGACACTTTACTATATATTCACATAGAAAACAGCTGTTTTACACTGATATAATATTAAACTGTTTTACTGTATTTATCATCTAATAAATTCAGCTTTAATCACAGGAATAAATGACACTTTACTATATATTCATATAGAAAACAGCTGTTTTACACTGATATAATATTACACTGTTTTACTGTATTTATCATCTAATAAATTCAGCTTTGATCGCAGTAATAAATCACACTTTACTATATATTCACATAGAAAACAGCTGTTCCCTGTCAAGGGAACTCAACACTGCGTCGGAACGCATATGGGAACGCATTAGTGTTATTGTCTCTTGAAGCGCAATTGAAACCAGGTGTGCGAGTGCACGTAGCCGAGTGTGACGTCATGAGCCAGGAGTATAACTGTACGCGGCAGACTAGCAGCCTCAGCTTAGTGTCTTCAACAGCGCTCGAAGCTAACGTGTGTTTGAGTTGCTCTGCTGGCTGTAAGTTGATATATTTCACTTACCTCGGAAGAAATGGCGGATTCACAGTCTTTCAGGCGTTGTGTCACTCCTTGCCCGCGTTTTATCACGGGTAAGGACACACACGCTCTCTGTGTCTTTTGTTTGGGCGAAGCTCATGCACGCTCAGCGCTCGAGGGCACTGAGTATGCAGAGTGTTTGCAGCTGCCGCTGCGCACTCTTCGCTCACGCCTGGCAGTCTTCGAGGGGACTGCTCAGGCTCGCGTTCCTCGTGGGTCTGGTCCCGCTGCAGCTGACGCTCAGCGGCAGCTGCACTCATGGGGATCGCAGCTGGATTTAGCAGCGGGGTCGGAGACGGGCGAGCCCTTTTCTCCTCCCTTACCTGCTGAATCCGCGCTCACTCAGGATTCGGAAGCGCACCATGCGGTGATTACTTCCGACCTGGGTGATGACGCTCTGCTGAACCTCTCTAGTTCCGAGGAATTAGAGGTGGACGTAGTCAGCATTGATGTGGATGAAGCTAAACCGCCATCAGTTTCACCCGCGTTTGAGGAGCTGCTTGAGGTTGTCACTCGAGCAACGGCGAGGCTCGGTCTCGAGTGGCCAGCTGAGCCCAGGGACGCTCGCCCTAAAAGTCGGCTAGACGAGCGTTACCTGCCTGCTCGAGTGCAACCTCAGCGTCGGGGTTTGCCGTTTTTCCCGGACCTCCACACCGAGGTGTCGAGGTCTTGGAAGCGGCCCGCCTCCCATAGGGTGCATAGCAGCGTTTCCGCTAACTATGCTACCATTATGGGAGCCAAAGAGCGCGGCTATGGGGCGATGCCTAGAGTGGAGGAGGCGCTGGCTAACTACCTCGCCCCCCATTCATCGCCGCCCCTTAAAACCCCGACGCTGCCCACCAAACCCCTCCGGGTTACTTCCACCATGGTGGGCAGAGCATACTCCGCGGCTGGTCAGGCTGCAGCGTGTTTGCACACGTCTTCACTGCTGCAGGCCTACCAGGCGGAGCTGCTCGCAGACCTCGATGAGGGCGGGGGAATCGGCCCTGAGGCAGTAGCCGAGCTGCGCAGGGCCACCGATCTTTCTCTGAGGGCTGCTAGGGAAACGGCCGGTTCTATCGGTCGCTCCATGGCAGCCCTGGTGGCCACAGAGAGACATCTCTGGCTCAACCTGACTTCTCTCAGAGAAAAAGATAAGAACGTTCTTATCGACGCTCCTCTTACGCCTCCTGGTCTCTTCGGCGACGCCGTCAAGATGGCCGTCGAGAGATTTCAGGAGGCTGCTAAGCAGGAAGTAGCGTTCCGGAAGATTCTTCCCCGCCGCTCTCGGGCAGCTGGGCTTGCGAGCCAGCCGCAGCCCAGCAGCAGCTCCTCGCACCGCGCTGCTCAGCGGCAGAGTGTGGCTTCTCGCCAGCCTCCCCAGTCGGGTGGCGGCGCTGGTCGCCGCACTCAGCCGCAGCCCTCTGGCAAAAGGACAGATCTGAGGGCTGTCCTTCAGGCCAGGAAGGCTAAGAGCAAGAGGCCCTGACACACTCCGGTCGCGGCCTCGCAGCGCTGGTCCTCCTCGAGGGGTGGACCAGTGCACACCAAGCGCGGTGTACGGCTCGGGGTCTCGAGGGACCCGGGCCGTGCTCTACGCGGGCAGTCTTGTCCAGTCACGCTCCTCTCGGGCCGTGCTGGGCAGGTTGCCCCCTCTGAGGAGGGTCCTAGAGCATCCGCCCCGGCGGTCCTTTGGTTTCGGCCGGGGCCCCGGGGTGGCAAAATATTTATATCCAGAGGTCGGTCTCGAGAGGCTGATACCCCTAGTAGATTTCCTGGCGGCGTGGCAGCGCCTCCCAGGTATCTCTCGATGGGTCCTGCGTACCGTATCAGAAGGATACGCTGTTCAATTCCGGGTTCATCCTCCCGGCTTCGCGGGCGTATTACCAACAGTGGTGAACCCCGAGCAGGCTCTGGTCATGGAACGAGAAGTAGACTCACTGCTGAGGAAAGAGGCCATAGAATATGTACCCCTCTCAGCCAGAGAATCAGGTTTCTACAGCCGGTACTTCATAGTTCCCAAGAAGGGTGGAGGCTTACGCCCTATCTTAGATCTTCGCACTCTGAACAGTTTTGTCAGGCGACTGAAATTCAGAATGTTAACTCTGAAGCAGATCGTAGCTCAAATCAGGTCCGAGGACTGGTTTGTCTCGATAGATCTCAAAGACGCGTATTTCCACGTCTCCATCCTTCCTCAGCATCGGAAGTTCCTCAGATTCGCCTTCGGGGGGAAGGCTTATCAGTACCGGGTTCTTCCGTTCGGCCTGGCTTTGTCTCCTCGCACTTTCACCAAGTGCGTGGATGCAGCTCTAGCTCCGCTCCGATCCCGAGGGATCCGGATCTTGAATTATATCGACGACTGGCTCATTTTGGCCCAGTCTCGAGGGTTGGCGGTTCGGCATCGAGATGTCGTTCTCGCACATATGAAGGAGCTCGGGCTGAGACTAAACGCCCAAAAGAGTGTACTCTGGCCGAGGCAGAGCACGACTTTCCTAGGCGTTGTATGGGACTCGGTGTCAATGTCGGCACGGCTTTCCCCCGTGCGCATTACATCAATCCTATCGGCAGTCAACGACATAAAGCTAGGCCAGCTGGTCACTGTCAGACACTTCCAGAGAGTTCTGGGGCTCATGGCAGCAGCCTCCTGCGTGATACCGCTAGGTTTGCTTCACATGAGACGTCTGCAGTGGTGGCTCAAGTCCAGGGGGTTTTCCCCGAGGGGGAACCCTTCCCGCCTGATCAAGGTCTCAAGGCGCTGCCTGCGAGCCTTGAGTCAGTGGAAGAATCCCTGGTTTCTTGCCCAAGGACCCGTACTGGGACCAGTCTGTCACCGCGTGACGCTGTCGACAGACGCCTCCCGCTCGGGTTGGGGGGCGGTCCTGAGGGACCGCTCAGCCCAAGGTTTATGGAACGAGGCCTGCCTCTCTCTGCATATCAATGCGTTGGAGATGTTGGCAGTTTGGAGGGCGCTTCAAGCCTTCCTCCCAGACCTCTGGGGCCACCATGTGTTAGTCCAGTCGGACAACATGGCGGTGGTATCCTACATAAACCATCAGGGGGGTCTCCGCTCCCTTCGGCTTTCCAAGCTGGCCGGGCGGATCCTCCTCTGGGCTCGGAACAAACTCTGCTCCCTACGGGCAGCTTATATTCCGGGATCCCAGAACACGGAAGCAGACTTCCTGTCGAGACAGGGGCCGAGGCCCGGGGAATGGATGCTCCACACCGAGGTGATGGAGCAGATATGGGAGAAGTTCGGTCAAGCCCAAGTGGACCTCTTTGCGTCCCACGAGGCGACCCACTGCCCTCTGTGGTACTCCCTTTCTCCTCCAGCTCCGTTGGGACTGGACGCAATGCAACAGGAGTGGCCGAGGCTACCCCTGTATGCTTTTCCCCCAGTAGCTCTGCTCCCGGGGGTTCTAGAGAAAGTTCGCCAGGACAGGGTCCGTCTCACCTTAGTTGCCCCGCGGTGGCCGGGCAGGGTGTGGTTCTCGGACCTGGTGTCCCTCCTAGACGGCACTCCTTGGAGGATTCCCGTCAGAGTGGACCTTCTGTCTCAGGCACAGGGCAGGATCCTTCATCCTCGCCCGGAACTGTGGAATCTGTGGGTCTGGCCTCTGAGGGGGCCCGACTCATAGACTCGGGTCTCTCGACTGAGGTCGTTGAGACCATTCTCCACTCTAGAGCCCCATCCACGAGGAAACTCTACGCCAGGAAGTGGGCCTTCTTCACTTCCTGGTGCGGTAGCAAACCTGTAGACCCAGTGACCTGCCAGGTCGGTATCGTCCTGGAGTTCTTACAGGAGAGGTTCGCCGCCGGGCTGTCCCCCTCCACGCTTAAGGTGTACGTGGCTGCCATCACGGCTTACCACGTGCCCCCGAGTGGTATACCCCTGGGTCGGGACCCCCTAGTAGTTCGTTTCCTCCGTGGCACTCTCAGGCTGAGGCCTGCGGTACGCTCCCGGGTTCCTTCCTGGGACCTGTCCCTGGTACTCCAGGCCTTGTCCCAGGAACCCTTTGAGCCGCTTGAGGACATCTCAGAGAAATTTCTCACTCTTAAAACGGTGTTCCTCCTAGCCATTTCCTCATTCAAGAGGGTTGGCGACCTTCAGGCCCTGTCAGTGGCCCCCTCCTGTCTGGAGTTTGCTCCTGGTCTGGCGAAAGCCTTTCTCTCTCCCAGACCAGGGTATGTTCCGAAGGTCCTCTCGAGCCCAGCTCGTCACATTGTACTGCAGGCCTTATGTCCTCCCCCCGTTGATGATCATGACCAGGACAGGAGCAAGGTCTGTCCAGTGCGAGCACTGGACGCCTACGTCCGCAGAGTGGCTTTATGGCGTAAGTCTGACCAACTCTTTGTATGCTTCGGGGCTCCTAAGGGAGCTCCAGCATCTAAACCTACTTTAAGCAGGTGGATAGTTGAGACTATCTCACTAGCTTATGAACAGACGGGTCAGCAGTGTCCTCTGCATGTCCGCGCCCACTCTACCCGGAGCATGGCTACCTCTAAAGCTTTTTTCGCAGGGGCTCCCCTTGCCGATATTTGTGATGCGGCTGGCTGGTCCTCACCGCATACTTTTATTAGGTTCTACCAGTTAGACCTTAACCCCGCTTTGGGAACCTTGGCCCTTTCGTAGTGAGCTACGTTAGCTTGGCATACTCCGTTCGCTGAGGCGGCGTGGGTATTCTCGTTCCCATATGCGTTCCGACGCAGTGTTGAGTTCCCTTGACAGGGAACGTCTCAGGTTACTTACGTAACCCTAGTTCCCTTAGAGGGAACGAGACACTGCGTCTCGTAGCCTCAGCTCCATCGCACGCCGGCTGTTTCAGACACTAGTTAAGCTGAGGCTGCTAGTCTGCCGCGTGCAGTTATACTCCTGGCTCATGACGTCACACTCGGCTACGTGCACTCGCACACCTGGTTTCAATTGCGCTTCAAGAGACAATAACACTAATGCGTTCCCATATGCGTTCCGACGCAGTGTCTCGTTCCCTCTAAGGGAACTAGGGTTACGTAAGTAACCTGAGACGTTTTACACTGATATAATATTAGACTGTTTTACTGTATTCATCATCTAATAAATTCAGCTTTAATCTCAGGAATAAATGACACTTTACTATATATTCATATAGAAAACAGCTGTTTTACACTGATGTAATATTACACTGTTTTACTGTATTCATCATCTAATAAATTCAGCTTTAATCACAGGAATAAATGACACTTTACTATATATTCTCATAGAAAACAGCTGTTTTACATTGATATAATATTACACTGTTTTACTGTATTTATCATCTAATAAATTCAGCTTTAATCACAGGAATAAATGACACTTTACTGTATATTCACATAGAAAACAGCTGTTTTACACTGATATAATATTACACTGTTTTACTGTATTTATCATCTAATAAATTCAGCTTTGATCACAGTAATAAATCACACTTTACTATATATTCACATAGAAAACAGCTGTTTTACACTGATATAATATTAGACTGTTTTACTGTATTCATCATCTAATAAATTCAGCTTTAATCTCAGGAATAAATGACACTTTACTATATATTCATATAGAAAACAGCTGTTTTACACTGATGTAATATTACACTGTTTTACTGTATTCATCATCTAATAAATTCAGCTTTAATCACAGGAATAAATGACACTTTACTATATATTCACATAGAAAACAGCTGTTTTACATTGATATAATATTACACTGTTTTACTGTATTTATCATCTAATAAATTCAGCTTTAATCACAGGAATAAATGACACTTTACTGTATATTCACATAGAAAACAGCTGTTATACACTGATATAATATTACACTGTTTTACTGTATTTATCATCTAATAAATTCAGCTTTAATCACAGGAATAAATGACACTTTACTGTATATTCACATAGAAAACAGCTGTTATACACTGATATAATATTACACTGTTTTACTGTATTCATCATCTAATAAATTCAGCTTTAATCACAGGAATAAATGACACTTTACTATATATTCACATAGAAAACAGCTGTTATACACTGATATAATATTACACTGTTTTACTGTATTTATCATCTAATAAATTCAGCTTTAATCACAGGAATAAATGACACTTTACTGTATATTCACATAGAAAACGCTCATTTTAAATTGCAATAATATTCCAAAATATTACTGTATGATCTGTATTTTACAGCAAATAAATCCAGCCTTGATGAGCAGAAGAGACTTCTTTCAAAAACTAAAAATCTTACCAACCCGAAACTATATATATATTGACCATTTGACGTCTGTTGTTCTCAAACTAACCTCATTTCTTTTTTTCCATCTAAATGCAAATAGTTTCTCTCGTAACAGCAGCCAAATCTGTGGCCCATTTACAGTGCTGTCATGAAGAATTAGAGCTCGCAGGCATTGTTCTCGTGTCCGGAAAGATGTATCACCCCACGATCCCGGAGTGTAAAGGGACGTAGGCGTTTGTGTTCTCCTGGAATGGGACCAGCCGTCCTGCTGCGCTCACATTCATCTAAGACTTGTGCTCTTATGGGCTCCTATCATGAAAAACTACTCTTCTCAAATAAGAGCACACTATGGAAACATTTCTAAGTGTTATTCTTATTGTAAGAGGATGTATAGGATTTCTTTATGACTCCATAATGAGCCCGGCTTCCCCAAAAACTTCAAACATCCCTGTTGGTGCATTTCAATATTCTAGACATTAAAAGTACAATAATATGTCTAATTAAAGATTTATTTATATTTTTTAACATTTACATTTATCAGACACTTTTATCCAAAGTGACTTGCATTGCATTCAAGAAACACATTGACATTCTAATCAGTTCTTGCTTTCCCTGGGAATCGAACCCATGACCTTGATGTTGCAAGCACCGCACTCTACTGTTTGAACTGCAGGAAAGCTGTAAATATTTTAAATATTTTGTGGCATCAAATCATCAGTTTTTCTATAATAACACTAAATTTCGTATTTTATACAGACTAACGTGTTTACCATGGCTATACAAATATAAACACACAGTAAGTTTTATTGAAACTAATAGCAATTGCTTTAAGAACAAATCTTGTTTCCCCTACTGTGTGCAACAGACGGCAATCCTATAAGATCATTACAAATCTACACTGCACAACAAGGATCTAATAAACTCTTGAAGGCCTCTCATTATCAGACATCTAGGACATCCCATAATCGTAAAATGGCAGTGACACTGCTGCTGTTACAGAGCAAGTATAAGATACTTGAGATACTTACGATACACAGAGACGCTGCTGTGAACATGTAAGATCTGCTGCATAAATACACATACAGAACCCCAGTTGCAGATCTAGACAGGTGGAGCTGGGGAGGTGGAGGGGCTAGAGGAAACTTGAGCAAGCGATCTCATTGGCTGCAGGATCAGCAGAGGCCAATCAGCTTGTGCCGTGATGCATAATGATGTGATTGCTTTCAGATTGAATGTAAAGGACCATCATATATATATTCAGCATCACTGTTGGGCCATTTCCATATTCTAGCAAATGAAAACACAATGACACAGCGCCTCATTGAAGCATTGAAGATCCCAGCTATCTATTTCATAAACATAATTAAAAAATAAAATACTTGCATCAAACATCTGGTCCTCATCTGCAAGCAGATGTTTTCGGAAGTTGATGATGTTTCAGGAATGCACACACTGAATCATTTGCATTATAAGCCCCGCCTTCCCTCTGAACGCAGACCTGAAAAACAACAACATTAAAAACGAAAGATCAAACTATCGCATCAAAGGGAAATCAGTGTTTACCATCTGTTAACAAAGAGTTTTGTCATCACTTTTTACAAAGAAGCTTCGGCTCCAGAGGTTCTTTCAAAGCCGGTTTTGATGTCAGTCTGCGTGTGTTAGAGTGCAAGCTAATGTTTGCGATTACAACTTCTCAAACATCTCGCAGATTTCTCGTAGTGATTTTCCAGAGTGAATGTGACTGCAGTGTTACAGCCGCTGAGAATAAGGACTGATCTCGTATGCATGAGAGAAAGCGAGACTACAAAGCATCCAATCAAAGACACACAAAACATGTGTAATACACGACACAACACGAGCGCTCTCCATCATAGATGAGAATCATTAATGACGCAGAGATGAATAATAATCTGCTAATGCGTGAACGTGTTCGGCTGAAAGCCATTTATGAGATTGATTGTATCCTGCAAGATCCGAGACTTCATTTACGACGGAGAGCTGCTCTTTGAAAGGTTTTGTTGTGTGTTTTTTTTCTCCTCCCCACATTAAAGGCGATAATATTGGCCATCTGGTCATTATGGTGATGATTTAACAGCTCAGACTGAGTGCTTTATGATGGTGAGGTGTCACCAGAGCTGAAGTCCAGCTACTTGCTTTAAACACACGGCCAAAAACTAAATTAGTCCATGCAACCATCTCAGATCGGGTTATATGTTTGTAGTCCAAAGAGTGAAAACATCCCGTCACAAACACAACCTTTAAAATGCTGTTAATATTGTATTTGTGCATGTGTGTTCAGTTCAGCTGTTGTGTCGTTTGTCACTGTTTGACTCTCATTTACGTTCATGTGTGTCTTTGATATGTGCTGAATGATGAATGAGTGAACGAGAGAGCGGCTTCTGAGAAAAGATGCATGAATGTGTAAACAAAACTGTTAATACTTGTCAAGCACCAAACACCAGAGAAACGACTTACTTAAGATGAAATGTGTTGTGCAACATCCATCCGTCTGTTCATCTCTCTATCTATCTATCCATCCGTCCATCCGTCCGTCTGTCTGTCGATCCATCCATCCATCCATCTATCCGTCCGTCCGTCCGTCCGTTCGTCCGTCTGTTGATCCATCCATCCACCCATCCATCCATCCGTCTGTCCGTCCGTCCGTCCGTCTGTTGATCCATCCATCCATCCATCCATCTATCCATCCATCTATCCGTCCATCAGTCCGTCCGTCCGTCTGTCTGTTGATCCATCCATCCATCCATCCATCTATCCATCCATCTATCCGTCCATCAGTCCGTCCGTCCGTCTGTCTGTCGATCCATCTATCCGTCCGTCCGTCCGTCTGTCGATCCATCCATCCATCCACCCATCCATCCATCCATCTGTCCGTCCGTCTGTCGATCCATCCATCCATCCATCCATCCATCCATCCATCCATCCGTCCATCCGTCCGTCTGTCTGTCGATCCATCCATCCATCCATCCATCCATCCATCCGTCTGTCTGTCTGTCGATCCATCCACCCATCCGTCCGTCCGTCTGTCTGTCGATCCATCCATCCATCCATCTATCCGTCCGTCAGTCAGTCCGTCCGTCCGTCCGTCTGTCCGTCTATCTATCCATCCATCCATCCATCCGTCCGTCCGTCTGTCCGTCTGTCTGTCGATCCATCCATCCATCCATCCGTCCGTCTGTCTGTCGATCCATCCATCCATCCATCCGTCTGTCTGTCTGTCTGTCGATCCATCCATCCATCCATCCATCCATCCATCTATCCGTCCGTCAGTCCGTCCGTCCGTCCGTCTGTCCGTCTATCTATCCATCCATCCATCCACCCATCCATCCGTCCGTCCGTCTGTCTGTCGATCCATCCATCCACCCATCCATCCATCCATCCATCCATCTATCCGTCCGTCCGTCCGTCTGTCCGTCTATCCATCCATCCATCCACCCATCTATCCGTCCGTCCGTCTGTCCATCCATCCATCCATCCATCTATCTATTGTTCTAAGAAACGTGCTAATGCACAAAAAATGATAAATTAATTCAAAGGTCATGGAGACAAAAAATTATATTTTATCCATAGTAAATTTAGAAATTAGAGTGTTTATGTTGTCAGACCATTTATTGATGGACACAATACAGCAACTGTTGTTATATTAATCACACTGAATAAAGTCTCATTTCATCACTGGTATGACAACGTAGACAGTCAGAACTACAGATCGGACTCACAAATTAAATCACAGTGATGACTGAACAAAAACCAACACAATCTCACAGACAGATAGCACAAGTTAAAGTTTCTAATAGTGTGACAAGGAGTGGAGTGACAAGGAAAGACTCAAGATAACAGCCAATCAAACGAGGGCATTTGTAGTCTCTGGGAATCATTGGCTGCTTTGAAAAACTGTTTTGTAAGAATCCTGCTGTAGAAGATTAAAAGTAAGGAAGCTGTCAGAGTATCTTACCAGCATTGCAGTTATGCAGCAAACGCAGCAGGCTCATCAATAAATCTCAAACCCATGCAGAGAAACACCAACTTCATGCACGAATATGACAGAAAATACAAATACATGCAGTGATATCAGTGACAGCTTCTGAAAACTGTTGTGCAGATGAAGAAGAGTTACCTGGAATGACACAGAGACAGAAGAAATATATTATTAATCAAATTCACATCTGAATACTTAAAAGTCAAATATAGTGTTTATTTTGTATATCCAAACATATATGAATGATGTCCATAGGGCAAGACAATAAATGGTAAAATAAGTAATCAAATCACTTACCAAAGTTTTCTGGGATGTTATAGAAATTATTTCTACTCAGCGTGATCATGTAGAGACAGTAAACAGCAACCCTTCTTCTAAAATAATCATTTAGACACTTTACAGCACAAATATTCGACATTTTAAAGGTAGAATTGCATTTAACTTTCAAATAAATACCACTAAAGAAATCATTTTTGTGGTTTTATGCGATTTCAGAAACAAAACAAATAAATAAATATTCCGTTGTCATTATTTTCTGTGGTAATCAATATTAAGCTACAAATTATGTCAATAGAGCTTAACTTGGAAAATTTAATAATTTTAATTAATTTAATTTAATAGCTTTTAACAAATTAGATAGATAGATTAGATAAATAGATTTTTAACAAATAAACAAGCACAACAGCTATTATTAAATCATTTTTCTGTGATTTTAAGATGTTTAAAATAAATAAATATAAATAAATAAATGTAATTTAAAAAAGGTAAATAAATCAAAAAGCATGCAGAATACTTTTCTGTGGATTTTAGGTTTATAAAACGAATAAATTAATCAACAAGTTATTTTTTAACTTGTAAAATAAATCAATAAAAAAAGGAAACATTTTCTGTGGTTTTAAGTGTTTTAAATAAATAAACAAGAAATATTTGAAAATATTTTGAGATTGTTTTAAGTGGTTTAAATACATTTTCAACTTTTTAAATAGATGTAGTTGAAATTATTTTCTGTGGTTTAATTTTTTTAAATATATTATATTATAATTTTATTATATTTTATAAGGTGTTGGATATATATATATATATATATATATATACAGTGGAGTTCACTTATCTCGGCTCACGGTTAAATTTCTAATCCTATTATGTTTATCCTATTTTTGAAGTGGAACCGCCAAACTCCCTATTTGTCTCAGCATTTTCCTTTCGTTAATGTCGATTCTTTACTGTCACCAAACACTAATATCTCGAGCACAAAAGAGGGACAAATTCGCCACTTCACATGGTTATCTCGCCATTGAATATAGTACCGAGTTCACTGCGCATGCGCTGAGTTTGCATTGCACGTGGATTGTGGTCTATATAGTCGCTCTGTCAGTGAAGCTTCTCTCACAGCAGCGCTCTCTGAAGTGAAAGCACATATCGTTCTTACGCTTCTCAACGAGCAGCGAGTGCTGTCGTGGGTCCACCTAAATCCCAAAGCCTCATCCGCTTCTGTGTGCACATAAAGCCCGCCTTCTCTGATTTGATTGGTTTTCTCAAATATTTTGACATTGGTCGAGCGGTTACTGACCAATGAGTATGAAGCTTAGATAAACACACACACACAACTGGTTCTGTTCTGACGTGTGCTCTGCTCAGCGCCACGGCGGATTGAAGATCCAGGTTGTTAAAAGACGGGACGAAGCCGAATTTGTTGAGAAAGCACATTATATATATATAATTTTTATTTTTTTTACTCTTTAAATTAATACTTTGAAATTATTTTATTTGGTTTTTAAATAAAAAAATATTTGAGATTATTTTCAGTAATCAATATTATTCTACAAAAGCTAGTGATAAAGGTTAAATTTCCTTGAACTCCAAACCTTCCTTTGTAAATCAGTTATCTTTTCATTATGTGACACAATGAGTTTAATCCAATATATCATAAACTAAAACAAAAAAGACTAAAGATCAGCTGTAAAGGCATCTGTGTGTGATGTCAGAAAACCATACATTTTATTAAAACCTAATTTATTAAGAACCAACACAATAAAAACTGCACAAATTCCCTTCAGAGTTTGCAGACTATCATTGGCGCGGCAGAGCATCATGGGAAATCCTTCATGGACTGATAGTAAACATCATAGACACAAGGCTGTTGATTAACATCCTTCTCAAGGGTATATACGCTATTTGATTGTGTATAATAGCTTATTAAAGGCATATCATCCATTATCATTAATTTTCCATCACTCATTTTCGTACCTTGATTGCTTTCGATTGCTTTTGTCAGCTTGTTCAACATGTCAGAGATCATGAAAGCAAAGAGAAGGATGATTCCTCTTCAAAGCTAGCAGACAATACGTACAATTGGCTGAATCAACCAAATTTATTCACCAATATTCTACAAGTACAGATTAAAAAACACACACACGCACGTTACTGTTCACATTTGTGTCGTCAAATATACTTCGGGTGGGTTGATTATGCTTGAAAATGTCCGAACAGAAGCAATGAAAAGCAAAAAGCAACCCATAATAACCCACAAAGCCAACTCACTGTTTAACTGCAGCTAACCGAGCGTATATTTACAATCACCTACGCAGAAGGAAACGGCACAGGTCCACTGAAAAAATCCATGAAACTGAGAAACCAAAACGGAGATAATGCGACAAAGGAAAAGAAAAACAACGTCAGTTTTATTGTGCTTTTAAACCCTTTGCCCACTTCGGTATCGAAACGGGACATGTTTTGAGAAGAGGCACTCGCTAAAGTGCTTACACCAGTTTATATTCAAGAAGAATCGCTATCGCTATGTTTAGGACTCAAGTTAAAAATCATAAATCTATGTACACTACCGCTCAAAAATGTTTGGAAAAATTACGATATTTGAATGTCTTTCAGAGAAGTTTCTTCTGCTCACCAAGGCTGCATTTATTTGATAAAAAATATACAATAAAACTGTGATATATTATTAAAATTTAAAATACATATTTTTAATGGAAGCTTGTTTCCGCCACGGATGAAAACAATTTATAAGATAATTGCTTTTTATCTTTATGTCAGAATTGTGTTGCAATTACTTGTAATCGCGAGTTAAAAAGTCAGAATTGCGTGATATACATTCTGCGTTTGGATATACGTAAAACTTGCAATTGCAAGAAATAAAGTCAAAATTTCGACATCACAACATATACATAAACTCGTAATCGCGAGAAATAAAGTCAGAATTAAGACATACATGTAAATTTGCAATTGCGATAAATAAAGTCATTATTATGATAAACACGTAAAATTTGTAATTGCGAGAAATAAAGACAGAATTATGACAAACACGTAAACTGGCAATTGCGAGAAAAAGTCTGAATTACGACAAAACACGTAAAACTTGTAATCGCGAGAAATAAAGGCCCCGTCCACACGGATCACTGCATCCGCATACATTTCTTATCGGATTGGCGTTCCGTCCACACGCATCCGGCGGTTTGGGAGACTGAATCTGCTCTCTTTTGATACCGGGTCCTAAAGTGGATAGATCTGAATCCGACACCCTTGCGGTCTCGTGTGGACGGCCAATCCGTATATTTTTTTGTTTACCGATGATGTCATCACATCACGTGTCGGCTGCGTCACAGTAACAGCAACAGTGTTGCCAGATTGGACTGAAGATTCCAGCGAAGCTACAGCTTAAAACCCTCCCATTTAAAAAAATACCAGCCTAAAGTGCCTACTCTTATAAATAATGAAAAATGTTGAGCGATTTTATGCATCAAAAACCATCCCAAATTTTATCAACCAGCCCAATGCATTTTTACCTGGTCGGACATGACAAAAAGGTAAATAGCAATCTGGCAACACTGAACAGCAACAACAATATGCATGCTCAAAGTCTTCTTCTCTGTGTACAGTGTATTATCTGTGGCAGAATTACAGCGCCCCATACTGGTCTGGCATATATACTACACCGGATTCAGTCGGTTTCAGTGGTATCGTGTGGATGCTGATATCATTTTTTTTGAACGAGGAAAAAAAAGATCGGATAAGGAACGCGCCGGCATCGTGTGGACGTGGCCAAAGTCAGAATTAAGACATACACATAAACTTATGATCGCAAGTTATAAAGTCAGAATTGCATAATATAAATTCTGCGTTTGGATATATATAGACATAAAACTTGCAATTGCAAGAAATAAAGTCATAATTAAGACAAACACGTAAACTTACGATTGTGAGAAATAAAGTCAGAATTATCAGAAAGAAAAAAATCAGAATTGCAACATATGCAGTATACGTAAACTTAAATTGTGAGAAATTAACAGTCCAAACTGCAAGATATAAAGTCAGAATTGCGAGATATAAACTTGCAATTGTGAGGTATAAAGTCGTAACTGATCATAAATACAGATTTGCAACATACACGTAAACTTACAAATGTGAGAAATTAATTCAAAAATACAGAAACACGTAAACTTGCAATTGCGAGAAATAAAGTTAGAAATGCGACATATATACGCAAATTTGCAGCTGGGTGATATAAAGTTATGAGATACAAATCGTAATTACTTTTTTATTTGTATCAGTGGTGGAAACAGTTTATATGTGAATATATTTCTAAAATGCAATTTATTTCTGTGATCAAAGCTGTATTTTCAGCATCATTACTACAGTCTTCAGTGCCACATAATCCTTCAGAAATCATTCTGATATGATGATTTGATGAGCAGAAGAGACTTCTTTTAAACATTTGAAAGATTTTTTAACATTTTTCCAAACGTTTGACCGGTAGTGTAGGTTTTTTGATACTGTATGTATAAAGTCAGTGCAGGTTCATAACAGTTCTGGAAAAATAGCTTCAGGTCTCTGTTTCTAGTCCGGCATCCGCGCGCGAAGCCCTTGCGTTTGCTCTACGTGCGAGGAAGATCCGGGTCGCTTCGGAAAGTGTGGATCTCATCCCAGCTGACCCAGAACCGATGGAGTGGAAAGCCTGCGCTGGAAGCGGGAACAGGTCAAGGTTGGACACTTAAAAAAAGAAACCTGTCGAAGTGGGACGCCACAGCCTCACACTTCCCGAGCTGGATTGTTTGTTGACATCATTCGCTCTCCCGTCTTCTCCCATCTCTCTTAGACAGTTACTTCGGTCTTACTTGCGGTTCTGTACTGATGATGGTGGTGTCCAGGTATGTACTGCAGGTGGTCGACTGTGTGCATCCGTCGGTTGGCGAACGCCTGCCGTTTATTTCCCACCTGAGCGCTGTTAACAGTCAGTGTGTTGTAGGACTCGTTGTTGCTGCTGCTGGGGTGCGAATGCATCTTCATCATTTTGTAGTGCCTGTCCATGACCGGTGTGGTCGGCACGAACATGTCCGTCTGGGAAAGAGCCCGTGACATGGCCTTCTCCCGGAAGTTGGAACGCCGCAAGGAGAGCATCTTGTCCGGGGAGAGCAGCGGATCCTGGGAGAGCAGTCGGTCGGCAGACAGCAGCTGCTCCTCGGAGAGGATGCGTCCGTGGTACGGAGACAGACCGCCGGCACCGCCGCTGTACGAGGACAGGCCGTAGTCCCGGTGCGGCTTGGAACGGGCAGGCGAGAGCACGTGGTCCTGGGACATGGCGCGCTGGACACGCTTGGGCTTCTGGCGCTGCGCGGGCGGATCCACGTTCAGCTTGATCATGTGCGTCTGCAGGTTGCCGCCACGAGGCATCAGGTCGGGCATATGGTGCTTCCGTATGTAATACTCCTCGTCCTTGTCACCTGAGAACCAGAGATCAGAGCGCGCTGTTAACACTTTAGTTTAGGGTCCATTCCTCACTATTCATGCATATGACTGGGATATTGGCTGTTTATTAATATTTATAAAGCACATATTAATGCCTTATTCTGCATGATCATATTCTACATCCCTTAATCTGACCTCAACCACTTCATTAGGAACTATTAATAAACAGTAAGTAGGAAAAAATTGAGGAAAAACTCGTAGTTAGTCCAGTAGAATTGGACCCTAATCTAAAGTGTGACCAAAAAAAATATGAAACTACTATGTTTATGTAAATTCAAACAAAATAAACATTAATTGAACTTGAATAAATTGTATAACTTCATTTAATTAATGAAATTTACAATTATAATTTTAATTAGCCTATTGAACTATTGATAAACATTCTTGTAAACTTGAATAAAATAAATATCAATTGAAATTAAATATAATTGTATGACTTACATTTTTTATTAAAATACTTTGAATTTTTATAATACTTTTTTAAAATAATTTTATAATTTTAACTAGCATAGTAAGTTATTGAATTAAAAAAAATTGAAATAAAGTAAACGTTAATTAAAATTAACATTTTATCATTTCAAATTGTATATTATTAATTATTATTAACTATTACACTATTGAAAAACAAAATAAAATATGCATTAATTTATATAAAAAAAAATACAATAATAAAAAAATGCACCATATTTTATTTACATAGATTTTTAAGTTAGTTACCAAGGCAACATTTGGAATTTTCATTAAAGTCAACAAAACTTACTAAACTATAAAAAAAACTAACATAACTGGAATAAAGTATGTAGAATTATTTTATTTCAGCTTCCAATTTAGCATTTAATTTAGTTCCAATGATAACGTTGAAGTACTAAAACTTAAACTCAAATAAAAATGTATAAAAATAAGTAGACATATTCAAATCTAAGAATAGCAAAACAACAAGCAACAAACTTAAAAACAAAATTAAAACTTTTGCAAAAAGTGAAATAAACGTTAACTGAAATATATATATATATGGGCTGTAAATTGACCAAAAAAAATAATAATCGCACACTTTTTGTGAAATTAAGCATGCACCATTTATCTTGTTAAACACTGATGTACATTTAGTCTTCATTTGCTTTATCCTGCGAAGTAAACTATCAGATTGAAAGATGATTTTCACAGCACTGTATTTTCTTCAAGCTTTTTCTCAAGGTAAGTTTAGGTGTCTTTCCAAAAAAGGACACTTGGAGACTCCAAAAGGACAATTCATAACCAAACGAAGTGAGTCCACATAATTCATGGCTTTTCAGAATTCACAGAGTATATTATGCGTACAGAGCTTGTTTACAGTTCAGACGAGTCAAACTGCGACATCGAACAGTTTGTGCATCAATATAACGGACTCACGCGTGTTCTCAGTCCTCATCCATCCAAACTGTACTAGCGAGACACTGGTTTGCTTAATTCAGCCGAGAAACATAGTTTGCGTATCATCTAGCCAAACAGGGCTGGGATGTTTTGATGTGTTTCACACAGAGAGATGCTTGAGGGCTCAAACACTGAATGTGACGGAGCTCGTGTTTCAAAGCCACACACACACTGGAATGCAGAAGTTACTGAAAACACAAAGGCAGTCTCTATACTATTTGCCATCTCTAATGCAATCAGCCTAGTTTTCTTTACATTAGCGCCGTTCAAACTGAGAGGTAAAATGGGGTTAAAGGGTTAGAATATAAATGTCCTCCATCCGGGTTACAGTGCGCATTGCTCAGAGACACAAACTCCTCACTTCTAACATCCTCTGACAGCATGATAATGATGCTAATGATGCTAAGTCACACACTTCAGTCATTTATTGAGTTTATGAAGCATTCCGCATTTTGAATTAATTAAAGGGGGTAGCGTGTTAACCTTGAGAACCCTAATATAAATATAAATAAAGTTCAGAATATGAATAAATAGTATAATCCTGTATAATAACGCTGGATTAGAGTCGCATTAGCTGAAAGGAAACTGGCTGATAAGAAACTTTGACCAGTGCAGCTGATGCTGAAGCTACAGGTCCTGCAGAAACTATTCTGCTGATATGAAATGCTGTAGTAAATTGTGTTTTTATGTCTCTGTTTCCTCGCTTTCTCTATTTTTATTGCTCTGCTAATCTTTTCTTTGTTTTTCTCAACAATGGCACAGGAAAAACACAATGTTTGGATGGAAACCATTGAGACTTTATGATGAGTCTCTGTGAAACAGGGAAATGAGAGCGAGAGAGAGAGAGAAAGAGAGAGAGAGAGAGAGAGGGGGAGAGAAAGAGAGAGAGAGAGGTGTGTGTGTGCATGTGTGTGTATGTGTGTGTGCGTGTGAGTGTGTGCGTGTGTGTGTGCGCGTGTACGTGCATGCGTGCGTGTGTGTTTGTGTGTGTGTGTGTTTATGTAGCCTATGTTGGAATGTTTGTTGAGCAGCAGATGCTAGTCTTTTTAAAGCTTCTTTAGTTACTGATGAAGAGTGCGTGTGTGTGTGTGTGTTTCTGTGCTGTTTGCGATGGTGTTCTTGCTTACAAACTTTAAACTGCTTCCTATTAGTACAAAATAAAACAGTATGGAATATGTAAAAAAAAATGTAAACAGTTTTCTGCATTCTAGATTTGGGGGAGAAAATCAAATCACATAAATCACAATAAAAAATCTTGATTCCAGAGATTATCCTTCAACAGCCAGTGAATCCCGGCATATTTTACATCACACTGCATTCATAAAAAGCTTCATTTTAGTTCGCTACTTCTTGCCACTCTCTTTTACTTTTCTAAAAGGTGAGCTTTCATAACTTAAAATATGACAAGCTACAGTTTTCCAGCAGCTTCCCATGAAAACCTCCGCCTCAGACACAGAGCAAAGCTGAAAGAAACATGCATGTGTTTGTGAGCGCTCAGCATCGATTGCCTCTGAACTGTTTATCTGGACTAATGAAGACAGGACGGAGAGCTGGCCGGCTCGTGTAGTTCAAAATTACCATCACACACACTGCAGGCTTTTGGCAGATGAACGGATTCCAAAGGCCGGATGAGGGCGTGACATTCGACGTGAAAAGGTCAGGCGAACAGGCCTAAGGCTGGCGCTGGATAACGGTCACTCCCGCACCCCAGAGCTCAATTATCTGCTCAGATCAGAGCCGATCTAATGCCACAGGCTTCAGCTGAGGAATATGAGCTATGGCCGTCCCGCACTCCTCAAGACAAAGCTTCTGAATCAGAATCGATGGTTCCATGAAGAACCTTTAACTTCCATGGAATCTTTAAAATTCCACAAAAGATTCTTTATAGCGGAGAGGTTTTAAATGTTCTTCACACTCAGAACTGATCACTGAAAGCCTCTTTGGGAGCTAAAACATGTCATTTTAAAGCTTGTAGGTGAAACTGGGCATTGCTGTAAATCTCAGGTCAGCTGCGTTATGATTGGCTCTTTTAGTCTTCCTATTTTTTTATGTGAGACATCTTTGCATTCATATTTTAAATATATTATTATTACTTTAAATAGAACCTTTAAACAACTTGTTTTTTTATCTAAAGCGGATGTGTTTTGTTTGTCATGCACCATATTTGATACACCAGGTTTTTCTGCTTCATATAAAATGAGATAATGCAGTGAGAATATGATAACTTTTATTCAGAGGCCCGAACTGAGTAAAGTACAATGTATTTTTTTATGAGGGAATTCTGATGCTTTTAATGTAAATCAGTGAGATGTTTATAGCAGATACTTACATAAAATGCATATACATATCGGTTATCTAAATCTAAATCTGCTAATAATGTTTTACTATTAAATGCTTCGTTTTATGATCAAACTGCTGTAGTTTTAAAACATATAATGTAATACAATGATAATTTAAAATGACATCTGAACATGATTTTTCCAGTAACCTTCAGTCTGATTAATGTTCATCTTGAAATAGTTTTAACCATATAACCGTTATTCTGACGTTTAATTTATAAAAGTCACAATTTCACAGTAAAGAGACACTTAAACCACAAACTGAAGGTGGAAGCTTTTACAATCACACTAAAGAAATATTAACCAGATGCAGCAGATTGTGTGCCGTATTTAATCTGATCGTTTATTAAGGCTTTATTTGTGTCTCAAATATGATACCATAGGATTTATAGGGTTAAAATTTACAACAAACATCTAATAGAATTGCACGTCCTTTTTCTTTCTCTCTCCTCTTTCTCCCTCTCTCCCTCTCTCTCTCTGCTCGACGATGCATCTCCCTATTACAAAACCTGACTAATTGTTCCTCATTACTGCTCATTACTCTCAGGTCCGCCTCCCTGGTCGCCTCACAGCAGGTGAAGTCCAAAATTACTCAGAGAGCACTACAAACAGGGCTTGTGATTTAAGACACCAGAAGCAACATTACTTACTTCCCACAAGGAGCCAAATCACGTCCAGAGCACACACACTTAAACTGGGTTTGGCTCACCTTGCACTTGCTCAGTAACATCATTGATTTGAGCAAAACGCCAACCGCATTAAGCTGAACACTACAGTCTTCTCTTTATTTGCTTCAAAATTGACTAATTTTGCAAAATTGACTCTTGAACTGAATCAACACTGAACCGTCTTTAGCTGAATAACAACACTTGTCTTTTCACAGCAGAATCTGAATGGTTTCCTCATATGATGAAGTTTGCTTATTACGGTGAAGCTGCTTTGAAATGTACTGCATAAACTTAAATAAATATCTATAAAGGTGCTGTGAGTCATGGCAAGTCTTCTTAGTGGTCAGTGTCCGTTTGCACTTCAAAAAGAAGCTTCATTATTAATTATTCTTCAATGTTTTAATTTTCTTCATTGGGTTTTGAATGTCAGTCATGTCAGAGGCGTATCGTGGCATCCATTCATTCACAAAGGCTCTGGACTACGTTAACGTGGCATGTCAGTACGTTAATGTTTCATTTATCCTGCCCTTTATATTTAATGAAAGTCATCCTCCAGCTGGTCCGCTCGTTATTTTTCATTTAGCAGGTGCTTTTATCCGGAGAGATCCGCAGTGCGTTTATTATAGGTGCAGTCCCTGTGGAGCAGAGCATCTTACACGAGGTCACGCAAGTGACAGCAGATCATACGGACTTACTAATTAAAGTAACAATAACCTATAACCTGTGCTGTACTGGTCAAAAGTTTGGAGTTGGAGAGAGAAGTCTCTCATGCTCATCAAGGCTGAATTTATTTGATTAAAAATACAGAAAAAATTTACAAAATGTGGAAAAGTAATACATTTTATAGTATATTAAGTAATACGAATATATAGTTAAGTGTCATTTATTCATTAGATGGTAAATACAGTAAAACAGTATAATATTATAACAATGTAAAACAGCTGTTTTCTATGTGAATATATAGTAAAGTGTCATTTATTCATGTGATTAAAGCTGAATTTATTAGATGATAAATACAGAAAAACAGTGTAATATTATATCAGTGTAAAACAGCTGTTCCCTGTCAAGGGAACTCAACACTGCGTCGGAACGCATATGGGAACGCATTAGCGTGATTGTCTCTTGAAGCGCAATTGAAACCAGGTGTGCGAGTGCAATCACCGAGGGTGATATCATGAGCCAGGAGTATATAGGCACGCAGTGAACTAGAAGCCTCAGCTTTAGTGTCTTCAACAGCGCTCGAAGCTAACGTGTGTGTAAAGTGCATTGCTGGCTGTAAGTTTGATTTTCACTTACCTATGTTTTGATGGCGGGTACACAGATTTTTGCGTTGTGTCACTCCTGCCGCGTTTCATCACGGGCAGTGATATACACGCTCTCTGTGTCACATGTTTGCATGCATGCTCACTGCTCGAGGGCTCTGAGTGTGCAGAGTGTTTGCGGCTGCCGCCGCGCACTCTCCGCTCTGCCTGGCAGTTTTTGAGGGAACTGCTCAGGCTCGCGGTCCTCCTGATCTCGCCCCGCTGCAGCTGAGGCTCAGCGGCGGTCGCGCTCATGAGGATCACAACTGGGTTTAACAGCGGGGTTGGAGACGGGGACGCCTTTTCTTCTCCCTTTCCTGTTAAATCTACCCTCACGCAGGACTCGGAAGCGCACCATGTGGTGACTACTTCCGACCAGGGTGAGGAAGCGTTGCTGAACTTCTCCAATTTTGAGAAATTGGAGGTGGATTTAGTCAGCATCGATGTGGATGAGGTTGAACCGCCATCAATCTCATCTGCATTTGAGGAGCTGCTTGAGGTTTTTGGGCAATGGCGAGGCTGGGTTTCGAGTGACCAGCTGAGCCAAGGGACGCTCGTTCAAGGACGAGTGTTGCCTGCCGCCCGAGTACAGCCTCAGCGTCGGGATTTGCTTTTTTTCCCGAACCTCCACATCGAGGTGTTGAGGTCATGGAAATAGCCCGCTTCTCACAGAGTGTATAGCAGCGTTGAGCCGTTAACTATACTACTCCTGTGGCCGGGTTAGGGGCGATGCCTAGAGTGGAAGTTGACGAGTTATTTCGCGCACCACTCATCGCCGCCCCTGAAATCCCGACGCCGCCCATATCCTCGATGACGGCGGGGGATGGCCCTTTGGCAGTCGCCGAGCTGCGCAGGGCCACTGCTATCTCTCTCTGCGCCATGCTTTTTGACCGCTGAGAGAGAGAGAGAAAAATAAGAATATCCTCTTTATGCCCCTCTTATGCCTCCTGGCATAAGTAAAACAGCTGAATTTACCTCTTCGGCGATGCTATCGAGATGGCAGTCGAAAGGTTTAATGAGGCTGCAAAGCGGGAGGTAGCATTCAGGAGAATTCTTCCCCGTCGCTCTCGAGTGTCTGGGACTGCGAGCCAGCCGCAGCCCAGCAGCGGCTCCTCCTACCGCGCTGCTCAGCGGCAGAGCATTGTCACCAGACAGCCCCCTCTGGGTGGCAGTACAGGTTGTCACGCTCAGCTGCAGCCTTCGGGCAGGACAGATCTGAGGGCTGTCCTCCAGGCTAGGCAGGGGCCCCCCGCTGGTCTGCCTCGAGGGGTAGATCAGTGCCCTGTAAGCGCGGTAGCAGGCTCGGTACCTCGAGGGGGCCGGGTCATGCTCATCGCAGGTAGCTACTTCCGGTTGTGCCCCACACGGGGCGCACTGGGCAGGCTGCCCCCTCTGAGGAGGGTTTTAGAGCATCTGCTCCGGAGGCTCTCTGGTGCCATGAGGCTCTCTGGTGCCATTTCATGGTAGCGTGGTTACGTCTGCCAGGTATCTCTCAGAAGGGTCCTGCGTACCGTATCAGAATGATATGATACTTTGTTCCGGGTCTATCCACCCGGATTTTTCGGGGGTTCTGCCAACTCTGGTGGTCCCCGAGCAGGCTCTGGTCATGGGATAGGGAGTCGACCCATTGCTGGGGAAAGAGGCCATAAGGTATGTTCCTCTCTCAGCCAGAGGTCCGGGCTTTTATAGCCGATACTTCATCGTCCCTAGAAGGGATGGAGGCTTGCGTCCTACTTTAGATCTTCGCCACTGAGATTTAGAGAGTTAACTCTGAAGCAGTTTGTAGTGCAAGCCAGGCCTGAGGACCGGCTTGTCGCGACAGATCTGAAGGACGCATATTTGCATGTCTCCATCCTTCCACAGTACCGGAAGTTCCTCAGATTCGCCTTTGGGGACAAGGCTTATCTATACCAAGTTCTTCCGTTCGGCCTAGCTTGTCTCCTCACACTTTCAACAAGTGCGTAGATGCAGCTCTAGCTCCGCTCCTGGGAGTCCTGGAGTAGATGTGCTCGGCCTCCGAGGGGGCCTAGCGCATGGTATTGGTCTCACAACCGAGGTTGCTAAGACCGCTCTCCTCTCCAGAGCTGTTGTATCCCTGCCGGCTGTTTCCTGCGGGCCAGCTTGGCTTCAGGGCTCTTCTTCCCGGGAGGTTTATGTACGTATCTCTTCTACGACTGGCTCTTTCCGGCCCAGTCTCGGGAGAGCGCGGTGCGACATCGAGATGTTGTTCTCACACACATTTAGGAGCTCGGGCTGAGACTGAATACCGGAAAAAAATGTTGTACGGGACTTTGGGTCAAACTCAGCACGGTTTTCTCCCGTGCGTGTTGCCTCCATCCCGTCCTCAGTCGAGAGCATAAGGCTAGGTCGGCCACTCATGGTCAGACGCTTCTAGGAAGTGTTAAATTTTGTGGCGGCAGTTCCCAGTGCTTTTCCACTAGGCCTGCGCCATCTGTGACCATTATGGTGGCTCAAAAACCAGGGGGTTTTCCTCGAGGAGCAACCTTTCCCGCTTGATCAAGGTCTCAAAGCGATGCTGCGGGTCTTGCATCAGTGGAAGAAAGCCTGGTTTCTTTCCCGAAGGCCCGTACTGGGATTACTCTGTCACCGCGTGACGCTGTTGACAGACGCCTCCCGCTCGGGTTGGGGGTGGCCCCGAGGGGCCGCTCAACTTAGGGTCTGTGGAGCAGACTCCACCTCTCCTGGCATATAGTATGTGCCGGAAGCGTGGCTGTCCGTTTAGCACTTCAAGCTTTTCTCCCAGACCTCCTGTGGACCCAAAGGGAAACTCAGCTCCCTTCGAGCAGTTTACATCCCGGGGTCCCCAAATTCGGGGGCAGACTTCCTGTCGAGACAGGGGCTGAGGCCCGGGGAATAGGACTCCGCAACGAGGTGTTGGAGCAGATGGGGGGAATTCCGGCCCGTTCCGTCTCGAGAGACGGCTCGCTGCCTGCTCTATTCTCCCCTGTTCTCCCAGCTTCTCTCTGGCTGGTACGACATGAGTAGCTGAGGCTCCTCCTGTACACCTTTCCCCGGTTGCTCTGCTCCCAGGGTTCTAGAGAAAGTTCGCCAGGACAGGGTCCGTCTCACCTTTATTGCCCCGCAGTGGCCGGGCAGGGTGTAGTTCTCGGACTTGGTGTCCCTCCTAGACGGCACTCTTTGGAGGTTCCCGTCAGAGTGGACCTTCTGTTCCAGGCTTAGGGCAGGATACTTCATCCTCGCCCGGAACTGTGGAATCTGTGGGTCTGGCCTCTGAGGTGGCCCGACTCATAGACTCAGGTCTCTCGACTGAGGTCGTTGAGACCATTCTCCACTCTAGAGCCCCGTCCACGAAGAAGCTCTACGCTCAGAAGTGGAATATTTTCACTTCCTGGTGCAGTGACAAACATTTAGACCCAGTGACCTGCCATGTGGTATCGTTCTGGAGTTCTACAAGAAAAGTTCGCTGCCGGGTTGTCCCCCTCCACGCTTAAGGTGTACGTGGCTGCCATTACGGCTTACCACGTACCCCCAAGTGGTACCCCTCGGGGTTGGGACCCCCTAGTAGTGCGTTTCCTTCGTGGCACTTTGAGGCTAAGGCCAGCAATACGCTCTCGGGCTGGGACCTGTCCCTGGTTCTCCAGGCTCTGTCCCAGGCACCCTTGAGCCACTCGAGGACATCTCGGAGGAATTCCTCACCCTTAAAACGGTGTTCCTTTTAGCCATCTCCTCCTTTTAGAGGCTTGGTGACCTTCAGGCCCTCTCAGTGGCCCCTCCTGTTTGGAGTTTGTTCCTTGTCTGGCGAAAGCTTTCCTCTTTCCAGACCTGGATATGTTCCTAAAGTGCGTTCGAGCCCGGCTCGTCACACTATACTGCAGGCCTTAGGTCTTCCCCTCCAGTCGTGACCAGGAGTCCAAAAACAAGGTCTGTCCAGTGTGAGCACTGGACACCTACGTCCGCAGAGCGGTTTCATTACGTAGGTCAGACCTACTCTTTGTATGCTTCGGGGCTCCTAAGGGAGCTCCAGCGTCAGAACTAACTTTGAGCAGGTGGATAGTCGAGACTATCTCACTGACTTATGGCTCGGCGGGTCAGCAGTTCCTACTGCATGTCCACGCCCACTCTACCCGGAGCATGGCTACCTCTAAAAGCTTTTGCGCAGGGGCTCCCCTTGCTGATACTTGTGATGCGGCTGGCTGGTCCTCACCGCATACTCTTATTAGGTTCTACCAGTTAGACCTTAACCCCGCTTTGGGAACCTCGGCCCTTTCGTAGTGAGCTACGTTAGCTTGGCGTACTCCGTTCGCTGAGGCGGCGTGGGTATTCTCGTTCCCATATGCGTTCCGACGCAGTGTTGAGTTCCCTTGACAGGGAACGTCTCAGGTTACTTACGTAACCCTAGTTCCCTTAGAGGGAACGAGACACTGCGTCTCGTAGCCTCAGCTCCATCGCACGCCGGCTGTTTCAGACACTAGTTAAGCTGAGGCTTCTAGTTCACTGCGTGCCTATATACTCCTGGCTCATGATATCACCCTCGGTGATTGCACTCGCACACCTGGTTTCTATTGCGCTTCAAGAGACAATCACGCTAATGCGTTCCCATATGCGTTCCGACGCAGTGTCTCGTTCCCTCTAAGGGAACTAGGGTTACGTAAGTAACCTGAGACGTTTTCTATGTGAATATATAGTAGTGTCATTTATTCCTGTGATTAAAGCTGAATTTATTAGATGATAAATACAGTAAAACAGTGCAATATTATATCAGTGTAAAACAGCTGCTTTCTATGTGAATATATAGTAAAGTGTCATTTATTCCTGTGATTAAAGCTGAATTTATTAGATGATAAATACAGTAAAACAGTGTAATATTATATCAGTGTAAAACAGCTGCTTTCTATGTGAATATATAGTAAAGTGTCATTTATTCCTGTGATTAAAGCTGAATTTATTAGATGATAAATACAGTAAAACAGTGTAATATTATATCAGTGTAAAACAGCTGTTTTCTATGTGAATATATAGTAAAGTGTCATTTATTCCTGTGATTAAAGCTGAATTTATTAGATGATTAATACAGTAAAACAGTGCAATATTATATCAGTGTAAAACAGCTGCTTTCTATGTGAATATATAGTAAAGTGTCATTTATTCCTGTGATTAAAGCTGAATTTATTAGATGATAAATACAGTAAAACAGTGTAATATTATATCAGTGTAAAACAGCTGTTTTCTATGTGAATATATAGTAAAGTGTCATTTATTCCTGTGATTAAAGCTGAATTTATTAGATAATAAATACAGTAAAACAGTTTAATATTATATCAGTCTAAAACAGCTGTTTTCTATGTGAATATATAGTAAAGTGTCATTTATTCCTGTGATTAAAGCTGAATTTATAAGATGATAAATACAGTAAAACAGTGTAATATTATATCAATGTAAAACAGCTGTTTTCTATGTGAATATATAGTAAAGTGTCATTTATTCCTGAGATTAAAGCTGAATTTATAAGATGATAAATACAGTAAAACAGTGTAATTGTCACAGTCACCGTCACCAAGGACTCTTATTTTGCCCATTGTTCACGTTGTTTTGGTTCAGTTCCTTCAGTCACTCATTTGTTTCCATGGCCACAGATCATCACAAATCATTCACAGGTGTTTTGTCTTTTGGTTAATCACTGTCTATGTATTTAGTTCTCCGTGTTCTCCATTCAGTTGTCGGTTCTCGTTTACGTTTACTCTGTGTTTATTGCCCTGCCTGAGTTCCTTGCGATAATAAAACACTATGTTTCTGGTACCGGTGTCTTCGAGTCTGCCTCCGAAACGAAACCGTAACAGAAGAACCGACCACAAAAACGCGATGAGGAGGAACGCGGCGGCAGAGAGAGAGAGGGCGGAGGATCTTCTTCTGCGGATTGTCCGACAAGGAGGGCGGCCGTTAGAGGAGTACGTGGAGGAATTTTTGGAACTGGCTGAGTTGGTGAGTTGGGAGGACACCAAACTCAACATGCGCTTCTGGGCTGGGTTAAATGACAACGCGTGCTATCGGCTGGACCCGGACCAGTGCTGGCAGCCCTTCGAGACGTTTTTAAATCATGTACTCTATGTAAACGGTTCCACCTTCTACGTCGGGGAGGCTGACGCGTCAGTTCCCGGGACTCGTCAACCCGCGTCAGCTCCCGTGCCTCGCCTGCCAGTGCCAGCTCCCGTGCCTCGCCTGCCATCGCCAGCTCCCGCGTCTCGACGCCCGTCATCAGCGCCTGTTCCCGCGCCTCGACGCCCGTCATCAGCGCCTGTTCCCGCGCCTCGACGCCCGTCATCAGCGCCTGTTCCCGCGCCTCGACGCCCGTCATCAGCGCCTGTTCCCGCGCCTCGACGCCCGTCATCAGCGCCGGTTCCCGCGCCTCGACGCCCGTCATCAGCGCCTGTTCCCGCGCCTCGACGCCCGTCATCAGCGCCTGTGCCAGAGCCTGTGCCAGAGATCCTCAAGCCAGAGATCCTCAAGCCAGAGATCCTCAAGCCAGAGATCCTCAAGCCAGAGATCCTCAAGCCAGAGATCCTCAAGCCAGAGATCCTCAAGCCAGAGATCCTCAAGCCAGAGATCCTCAAGCCAGAGATCCTCAAGCCAGAGATCCTCAAGCCAGAGATCCTCAAGCCAGAGATCCTCAAGCCAGAGATCCTCAAGCCAGAGATCCTCAAGCCAGAGATCCTCAAGCCAGAGATCCTCAAGCCAGAGATCCTCAAGCCAGAGATCCTCAAGCCAGAGATCCTCAAGCCAGAGATCCTCAAGCCAGAGATCCTCAAGCCAGAGATCCTCAAGCCAGAGATCCTCAAGCCAGAGATCCTCAAGCCAGAGATCCTCAAGCCAGAGCCTGAGCTGCCGTGGCCCGACCCGCCAGAGCCTGAGCTGCAGCCGGCCCTCCCAGAGCCTCCGCCGGTGCAGCCGCAGCCGGCCCTCCCAGAACCTCCACGGCCAGCACCCCAGCCGGCACTCCAGCCGGCCCTCCCAGAGCCTCCGCCGGTGCAGCCTCCGCCGGCCCTCCCAGAGCCTCCGTCGGCACCCCAGCCGGCATTCCAGCCGGCCCCGCCTGAGCCACCGCCGGCACCCCAGCCGGCACCCCAGCCGGCACCCCAGCCGGCACTCCAGCCGGCCCCGCCTGAGCCACCGCCGGCACCCCAGCCGGCACTCCAGCCGGCCCCGCCTGAGCCACCGCCGGCACCCCAGCCGGCACTCCAGCCGGCCCTCCCAGAGCCTCCGCCGGTGCAGCCGCAGCCGGCCCTCCCAGAGCCTCCGCCGGTGCAGCCGCAGCCGGCCCTCCCAGAACCTCCACGGCCAGCACCCCAGCCGGCACTCCAGCCGGCCCTCCCAGAGCCTCCGCCGGTGCAGCCGCAGCCGGCCCTCCCAGAGCCTCCGCCGGCCCTCCCAGAGCCTCCGCCGGCACCCCAGCCGGCCCTCCAGCCGGCCCTCCCAGAGCCTCCGCCGGCCCTCCCAGAGCCTCCGCCGGCACCCCAGCCGGCACTCCAGCCGGCCCCGCCTGAGCCACCGCCGGCACCCCAGCCGGCCCCGCCTGAGCCACCGCCGGCACCCCAGCCGGCACTCCAGCCGGCCCCGCCTGAGCCACCGCCGGCACTCCAGCCGGCCCCGCCTGAGCCACCGCCGGCACCACCCTGGAGGGCGGCGCCACCTTGGGTCCCAGATCCTCCGGCACCACCCTGGAGACCTCCTGGACTCTGGATACCCTGGTCTCTAGGGTGCCCACCCCCCCACCCAATTTTGAACTCTCGTCGGCGCGAGGTCGCGCCTTCCGGAGGGGGGGTGTAATGTCACAGTCACCGTCACCAAGGACTCTTATTTTGCCCATTGTTCACGTTGTTTTGGTTCAGTTCCTTCAGTCACTCATTTGTTTCCATGGCCACAGATCATCACAAATCATTCACAGGTGTTTTGTCTTTTGGTTAATCACTGTCTATGTATTTAGTTCTCCGTGTTCTCCATTCAGTTGTCGGTTCTCGTTTACGTTTACTCTGTGTTTATTGCCCTGCCTGAGTTCCTTGCGATAATAAAACACTATGTTTCTGGTACCGGTGTCTTCGAGTCTGCCTCCGAAACGAAACCGTAACAGTAATATTATATCAGTGTAAAACAGCTGTTTTCTATGTGAATATATAGTAAAGTGTCATTTATTCCTGAGATTAAAGCTGAATTTATAAGATGATAAATACAGTAAAACAGTGTAATATTATATCAGTGTAAAACAGCTGTTTTCTATGTGAATATATAGTAAAGTGTCATTTATTCCTGTCATTAAAGCTGAATTTATTAGAATTGATTAGATTATATATTTAAAGAATGTTTTTATATATATGTATCATTATGAATGTCTATACTGTCATTTTTAATCAATTGAATATTAAATAAATATGTCTATATGTAATATGTAAATGTAATTCATCCTTGCTGAATAAAATTAATTAAGAGTCATAAATAAACACCTTTATAAACCCTTCACTGAACCTTAAAGTAAAGTGTTACCAGAACAACTTTTGAGCTACAAAATATTGCAGGTTGCAGCCAATATGTATTACAAATCTACCTGAAAATATTCACGCTGATAAGTGACTATATTACATTTAAACTAGAATCTTTAAACAAGCATGCAATTGCAAAAATTACGTTTCTTCCTATAAGTAATTTCTCTCTCTCACACACAATGGATATGATGTGGAAAGTGAGGAAGGGAAGGAATATAGTATTTACTCAAGTCTGTTTTCACGGCCATCTCGTAGGACGGCGGGAGGTGAGTGAGGTTCTGGAAGGAGCGGGAGAACGACAGGTCGTACGGCTCTGTCTGGGACGTCAGGATGTTGTTCATTCTCGGCTTCTCTGCAGGGGTAGAAGAGAAAGAGACGGAGCGAGAGGAAGATGAAACACATCCGACACAAGAGAAAACTTCCAGCACTGTGTTTGTGCAGGCCACCATGGCATCTGTCTGATGTGTGAGTGTGTGATTTGAATACTTTTTGAAGAACTAGTTTAATGAGGGTGAGTGCTGGTCCGGGCAGCTGCTCACCCAGTAAAACCCTTGTTGGGAAAGTCGTTCCCTCATTTTAACTGTGTGTTCGTGAGACTGTCGGGCCTGGGATCTGTGGCATGTGTTTCTACACTCATATGCATAACATGACATAGGCACACATATGTCAGACCACGGCAAAAATCATATTCTAATTCAGAAGTCTTGTTTTTTAGCAAAATATTTAAACATTCTTAAAGCAAGAAACATTTGCTTGAGAAGCAAGCATCAGATATTAAGCCGTTTTCTGGAAGAATGATCAAAATGAAGTGACTTTCTCCCTGTTTCACAGTCAAAGTTTAAGTCTATTCTCAGACTAAAATGCAGGTTTGAGCAGCATTGACTGAGAGAAACTTGCACTGACAAATCTTAAAATATCAGTGCCATTGTTTTATCTCAAGATTCACATCATTATATATATTTTTTTTTATCCAAGGCACGTTTAAAAAAAATTACTTAAATGCCCTAATTTTAAACGAAGGCCTTGTCACGGTGTAATCTAAACTCTGTCTGTGAAATCAGGACTTTCTGCTTAAAACTAAATTAAATATCTGCCAATATCTTTACTTTTTTGGCAACAGGACTCTATTGGCAGATTTTTTATTCTAAATTAAATTTTGATTACTTAATTTTGATATATTTTTCATGAGAATTAGACTTTCTAATTTAAGTAATTTTGCACCTCACATAAATGCTTTGTTCATAATCTTTATTTAAAAATGTTTTAGATATCTTTACTGGAAAACTTAAAGTTAAAACTTAGAAAGTCATCGATACTAAGAAAATATTTTAATTTTGTGGCGTTGAGACAAATATAGACAACAACACAGAGCGATTTCACCCACATAGCCACCAACACTGAGAGATCAACTCTACATTCACAGACAATAGCGAGAATGAGAATAAGAAATTATACACATGTGCAACATGTATACTACTTACCATAGTACTCTATTCGGTGTCCTAACAAACCCAAGTGAGAAAAACAAAATCAGTCACTTTTTTATGCATACTTCAAATCAACCACATTAAAATCACCAGATCAACCACATTTCAGAAACTTGTCAGGATCAAATTTTAGATTTTGTAAAATTTTCATTCATTTTTCTGAAGACAAACACAAATAGAGATGAAGCCAAAATATTAAATGTAATGTATGATATTTACTGATTAATCCACTATTCATGGATTACAAAAGGATTTTTTTCCAGCTGTTTGCAAAGTTACACAGATTTTGGTTTTGGCCATTGAAAATGCAGCTGCAGCTGCAATGAAACCCACGATATCTCTCATATTGAACAATATTGTGCCTAACAAATATGATTTTAAAAGAAAATTCAGCTCTGACACTGCCTCATTGTGTAACCCCGCCCACCTTGTTCCCTTGTTTTTCTTGATTGTTCTCAACTGTTCTGCTCGTTCCCTTCCTCATGTGTTTCCTATTTAATCCCTTTGTGTTTGTTGTCCGGTGACGCATTGTCATTCATGTGTCTATGCCCTGGGTGTCCCTGTTTTTGTTTGTACTGGTCCATCCGGTTTTCCTGGTTAGTGTTCTGTTTTCAGTTTATTACTTTAGTTATGTTTCCCCCTCTGGGCAGTTTTTGTTTGTATGTTTGTTTTATTTTTTATTGTAAATAAATCATCCTTTCCCCCCCGCATCCCTGAGTCCTCCCTACTTGATCCGTGACAAAAAGGATGTTACAATATCTTTAATACATCTTGAGTTACAGGAACACAAACTTAAACAATATATATATATACAGTGAGCCCTCGCTACTTCGCGGTTCGACCATCGCGGATTCACGACTTCGCTGACTTTTTTCATTACGTATGTATATATTATAAAAGAAATATATCGCGGATTTTCCGGAAATTTCGAAAATAGCCACGATATATGAACATTAGAACGGCTTGCCAAGCTCTGCAACCTTGCGAAGGAGTTTAAAGAATTGTCGCAAGAGTGGGACGAGGATATGGTTCGTTCTCTGCAATTCTGCAACAAAATCGATGAAGACATGACTCCCTGCAGGATGCTCTTAGAGCGAAAAAAGAAGCAGCGGCAGCAACTTCCGATCACAATGTTCTTCCAGCCTCGCAAAAAAGAGCCAGTTCCTCCTGCTACTATGCCTTCAGAAGAAATTGAAGAAGTGTCCCAGGAAGAAGTTGAAGAGGTCCCAGGAAAAGACACCTCTGTCTGATGAGACGTAAAATACTATCATTGGCTGCACAGTAGAAGACATCATCAGCTTCATCATCATCATTTCTACTGTGCAGCAAATTCATCGCCATCATCATTCAAGTTTTTCTTCAACTTCTTTCATGTTTTAGTTTAGGGTACTGTAGTACATGCATTAAGTGTTTTGTACATTAAAGGGTGGTTTGTTAACAGTACTATGTAAAGGGAGGGTTTTAAAAGTCTGAATATACATGTTAAATAAATACGTAAATATGGTGTCCCTACATCGCGGATTTTCAGCTATCGCGGCTGGGTTTGGAACCTATCTACCGCGATAAACGAGGGTTCACTGTATTTTGCTCCATCCACCTGTTTTGGTAGAAGTAACCCAGATCCATTTCAAGTTTCAACATTATTTTGCTCTTTAAACATTCCTGTTTAAATGAAAAAAAAGTATTATCTCTATGCAAAGTGAACCTTGTGTACAAATGTGTGCAATTTATTCCTGGGGCCAAACAGAAATTACAATTTACAGACACCAAAATAACAGTTTGTGAAGAACCAAATTCTAAAAGATTTATTCTTTAATATTTCAGACATTCTACCTTTGGGGGAAAAACACAAGAAGTGCTTCTCCCCATTTTTTGAACCGTCACTGTTGGAATATAATGCATTGAATATTGCTAAAGTTAACAGATTTAATTACCAATCCCAGTGTAACAATAAAATAGTGATGCTACCATCTTTCTAAAGTTATTTCTCCCCCCTTGTAATTTGCCTTCAAATCACAGATGAAAATAGACATTTTTTTGAGCCGCCTCTGCAAATTGAATTACTCAGTAAATAATCATTCATGACTTTTACCATTTTGGCTTTCTTCTCTATTTATGCATTTCTTTCACCAGAGAAAATAAAAGAGATTAAAATCAAGATTTTTAGCAGTGGACGTCAGGTTGATTTGACACAGAATGTCTCTACATTATTATTGGAGTTTGCTGATGTGAACTTCCTCTAGATCAGTTCGTTTTCAATGACAGCTATAATTAAACTCAAGGAGGTTGATTTAATTGAGTGCAAAAGCTAATGGTATCGCCGCTCCACCGCCAGAGATGTGTGCTTACAGTCTGAAAAGCTTTTTCACACAAAATTAAATTTAGGAAGGCAAGATATAGTTAGAATAATTACAATAGTGGCTTTTCAATAACGTCGGCAAACTGTGCAGATCCGATTAGCATACTGTTTTGTTACAGAAACCCCCTGCTAGCAGGGCCGTTTACAGGCTAAGCTTTTAATTTCCTGTCAAGAGACTGTTTTTTGTCAAAGCCTTGCCTTTTTCCCCAGTCAAATTTTTGGTGAAAGCCATCTCTGATCTTGAGGACTGTCGGGGAGTTAAGCATCTTGAGTAATGGAGATTATCAGCGCTCATTTGATGAGGCTAATTATGAAAATCTTTTCTGGAGATAAAATCTAGCTCCATTAATTACTCCAATCTACACCGAACTGATATTATCCACCATGTTCTTCACACTTCAAACCATCTGGATGTGGAAGACACTGACGTCGTCATCAATCAATTACACTATGATACGCTTTTGAGCGTCATTTCAGAAGCAGCACATACTGATGGTGAAATGAATGAATGAATTTGCTGGAAGCAAAGGTGTTAAACAACTTACCCATTTTAGGTGTGTGTGACCCGGTGAGATCCAGATGGCTGGTGTAGTCGTGTGGATGGTTATCTGTCAAAAGAAAACCAAGGGAAAAATGGCGTGGTTTAACGCATCCCATACTAATTAATCAACACGACAGAGTGTGTGCCATTTCTACACAGAAAACACAGCATTCTCAATGCTTTTTTCAGCGAGCAGATGCTTCTGGAAGACAATATGACTTTGTTTACAGTGGGAAACATCTGTACAGCACTCAAAAGAAGAGCAGAAATCCCTCGAGACTTCTCAAGAACACGTATAGAAAAGTTTTAGAGAGGAAAACGAGATTAAATCAACAGCCGAACTGTAATAACTGCAACTTTAAAGCCTTTAAACAAATAAACATAAAACCAATATTGCTCAATTTCTGCAAGGCATCGGTATTTAAACTGTAATTAAACTATATGATCTCAGGGATACGGGATTGATAAAAGGTCTGCATGGAAACAACCAGACTTCTACAGTTTCTGAAGAAGTAATACAAGTTGCTGCCTTCCTTTTTTTTTAAGTACAATCAACTTAAATTTCAACTTAAATTACATGAAACTGACTTATAAAGTTTATTGTGCCTGAATGAAAACTGCTCAACCTGTTTTGATCAGTTATATGTTGTCATAAAGTGTGATCTTTACACCACATAAAAGTTTAGAATAAAAAAAAAAGAAATTTAGTTTTGATCAAAGTCTCTTATGCTCACCGAGGCTGAATTTA
>JAWRVZ010000067.1:2272500-2325000 GCA_037043235.1 Rhodeus uyekii
AAATGACAAAACCACAACAAAATGACCAAAAATTGAAATAGAATAAAAAATTCCAAATATTAACAAAATCTATAATACTAAACTGCATTCACGGCATGTCTTAATTACCATAATATCGAGACGATGACCTGTGACGTTTGGATTGGAACAAAGTCGGAGCACGAAGAAAATTACCGGCTTGCAAGTTGGAATTTACAAGGATGTGAAACTACACTAAAATAAACCTGGTTACTAAATGCAGTTCTCTTAGGCTTCCTTTCTTAATGCGAAACATTTTTCTATATTTATCTACTTGATTCTAGGGTGAGACATACGGACACATTTTTCTTAAGCTTCAACCATATGTTTGAGCATATGTGTTTGACTTTATGCAAAAAATAAAAATGCTGGGCAGTTTCCAGGCTGGTTTGTCTTGAGTGTGTTGCTATGTGATTGCTAGGGTGTTTCCTACAGGCTCAAGTGAAAAGTGTCCTGCGCCCTCACGTCTCTATGATATTCCTCTCTCTATATACATGCCTCGGCTCATCCGTTTGCTCAATGAGTCACATTGTTCAGAAAATGAATAGCATTCCTCGGCTTAACAGGTTTCATATGCATCACACAAATGCTGCAGGAGGCATTTATGGCACCTTTCAGCATTACATTGGCACAGGAGCAGCTGCTGTCTGTTGCTTTAAGAGCGAGAGCTCACATCCAGGCCGCTTTCTAAATGTAAGTGCCCTACATTGACGGTCTGCAGGGGGAACAGGCCATTTCACAGCTCTCAGCTGGCAATGGGGATCAAACTGCTCTGTGCGGCTTTGCCTCCATCCCGCCAGCAGCCCTTTCAGAGGAGCTCTAATTTCTGTCCGGAACAGATGGAGGAATCAACTTGCTTTAAAGTCAACACCAAACCAAAATTGACCCTATTTATTTATTTTCTTAACGCACATTTCTGGTCACATCATGCGCAATTCATCAGCACACAGCATTACGAAGGAAAACATTTGTCATGGTGATTATCTTGATAACGAGCTGAAACAACTTTTAGGTACAACTTCACATTTTTGTGAAACACCCACTTTCTTTCACTTTCAATTTCTGCAGGATAAAAATCAAGTCCAATTCAGCGTCCCTTCTAGCTCAATTTCCTGTTTTACTCAGAAAAATGTCAGATAACAAGAAATATGGATTGCAATCTGCTTTTTCTTGTTGTTGCTAGATATTATTTGATATATACACATACAAAGAAATACAAGACATACAGTAATACATAAAGAACAAAACAAAAGTTTTGGGTCAGTAAGATCTTTTTTCTGTTTTTGAAACTCTTCGGCTAACAAAGGCTGCATTAATTTGACTGATCAATAATACAGTAAAAATGGTTACATTGTGAAGTATTATTACAAGTTTTCTATGTGAATATATGTTAAACTGTAATTTTAAAAGCTGAATTTCCAGCATCATTACTCCAGTCTTCAGTGTCGCATGATCCCTCACAAATGATTTGATGCCCAACAAACATTTCTGATTATTATCAATGCTGAACACAGTTGTGCTGCTTCATAATTTTGAGGAAACCGTACTACTCATCCTCCTCTGAACAGAATTCGAACCACTCATCCCCCCAAACCTCACTCTTGCCCGGGTCACGGCACCAAATGTAACCGGTCCAACTCGACCAGGCAGGATTCTAAATGGAGTCATTAGGCACTTTCATTTGTCACAATGGCACTTCTTGAGATCAGGGGAGGTACACAGTGACAGTTAGAGTCAGTCAGAGACAGTTACACTCATCCCCCCAAACCCCACTCTCATTCGGGTCACGGCACCAAATGCAACCGATCCTACTCCACCTGGCGGGATTCTAAATGGAGTCTCTGGCATGGGAGGCGGGCGTGCTAACAAGAAAGCTAAAGACTGTAGCCACTATCATCAGTCTTTGCAGCATCTCTTGAGATAAGGGGAGTGAGGTTTACATGCACAGCTCTTAGTGAACAACAACAGTTACACTCATCACCCCAAACCCCACTCCCATCCGGGTCACGGCACCAAATGTAACCGGTGCTACTCGACCCACTCCGAGCGGGATTCTAACTGGGGTCTCTGGCATGGGAGGAGGACATGCTAACAAGGAGGATAAAGACTCCATCCACTAGCATTTACATGCACAGCTTTTACTGACCTTCATCCTTTACACTTCCTGAGTAAAAGTATTAATTTCATTAAAACAATCTTACTAACCCCAAACTTTTGAACGGTAGTGTAAGTACATAAATACAGGCCTAAATATGTATGTTAAGAACATGTAAATTATAACATAATTGATATTCCACAGTGAGAGAAGCAGAATAAAGTAATCAGACAGGAGTGTTGGGCTCAGAAGCGCGACTAAGCTCCGCTCCAGCCGTGTTATCCATCATTGGCAGGCCATGGCGGGATGCAGCTGGGATCCGGGTCTCATTGGCTTGCTTGTAGAGATAAGCACAGATTTAATTGATGTCTTCCTAAATTTGAAAGAAGTAACATCATTCAAAACTGTCTTTATCTCTACGCACTGATTCCTCCGACCGTCAGGGTGCAGCGTGAGCCGATGTGACGGGATGTCCTCAAGGAGCTTGAGGAGCAGAGATTGTCTCAGTGTGAAAGAGAAAACATCTGATGTTTTGTGCAAAACAAAGCAAAAAAATAAAGCACATGAAAGTGAATATCACAATGACTTTCAGGTTTGTATCCCAGCTAGTGTTTCACATCTCAGAAGTCTTAAAACGCTCTTCACACAGAGCCATAAACTCCATCTCGTCCTCCCAACTCTGTGCCGTGCTGCTTCAGGAAAAAACGGTGAAAAAGATTGCAAACCGAGTCAATGAAACTCTGGAGCAGCAGGGAATGATAAACTATTTTAATTCTGTGCAGCTTAATCAAAACTTTGCACACTGACACAACGTTTGCTTAGAGGCGCGTAATGACACGGAAACATAAAAATGCAAAGTGGATTATTTTCCTGAATTCTCATTGGCCCTAATTTTGTTTGATTAATTGCTTTGCATGTTTCCCCCCAATTAGGCTTGTGTTTGTGGCACGAGGCTGCAGAGAACAGGCACGAAATTTAAAACAGTCTAATGAGGGAGAAATGTCAGGCTTTGTGAAGACGCCGCAAACTGGAAAATTGCACCATAGATCTGTAAATGACTTGGTAATTATGGATTGCCTTTGACTGTGTACTGACATTTCACTGACTAGACTTGAATGCATAATTTACATGCTTACATATGGCTGTTATTTATCTTGTGCTAATCACACAAAACCTGCCAGGAGCATGCCTGGGATTTATGACACAGCTCTCAGGAATACTTCATTCTGATTGGTCATCGTACTCTTGGGTCATTTGTTTGTCATCATGGCTGCATTTATTAGATCAAAAATACAGAAAAAACAGTATAATTGTAAAAAACAATATAAAAGTAGTATTTTCGATGTGAATATATGTTAAAATGAAATGTATTCCTGTCATCAAAGCTGAAATCCTCCAGTCTTCAGTGTCACACGATCCTTCAGAAATCATCAAGAAAAATTAAAAGAACAGAATTTATTAAAAAAAAATTTGTCATTTTTGATCAATTTAATGCACCCTTGCCGAATAAAAGTATTAATTTTCTCATGTCAAATATAGATATTTTTTGTTTTTGAAAAAGTGTGTTCTGCATGCATTTGATTTTACTAAAAAAGAAGCCTCTGTTTTTAAAATTCAGAAGAGCTACAGTAAATATTTCTCCCACATGAGCGCTTCACTAAAGGTCACATCACATCGGAGACTCAATAGTTCATACTAGAAAGATCACTCATAGTATGTTCGATGACATCAGTCCGACATCATTTGGCATCTCGCCCCAAGAGATGAACATACAAGCATATCTCCTGACATATTGATTATTGATTAAACAATCAATGAAACAACACATGTGAATGACTGTTGGACAACACGGTCAATCTCCTCAATTAAGAGAGTAGTGCTAACGCCAATAAACCTCAATTAACAACGTCCCAGCTGAGCTCAGTTAGTGCAAAGTAAAAAAATATATATATATATATTACATTTCTAGCAAAGGGTTAGAAAGCTGCCGTTCAAAGTGTGACATCCTTGACAATTTGGGAACTATCATTTCTGGAAACTAAAGATTGGAAATAATCTAATTCAGTTCGGAGAGCAATTGTTCTGGAAGACCTCACAGTATTCAACCTAGTTAGAAGAATTAACACCATCAACCCTGGAGCTTTATGACAAAAAGAGCAAGATGTGTCATTAGTGTAAAGACACCTAATAATGAATCATCGAGTCCTTCTGATGAGAATTCAGCTGAAGCTGGTGTTACTTCTGCAAGTGTGAGAAAGACAAAGGGAAGTGTTTTCTGCCCTGATTCAGTCCACCTCCGATCCATTTGTTCTTGTTGCATGCCTACGCAGTCCATTGCTAGTCACAAAGCAATGGACGTCGGCATGTAACAGAAGTTACGATGGTGTTTTCTTCCCTATAGTGACGCATATCTGAGTGAAACCGCTTCTCAAACAAGAAGAAAAGTAGGGTGGAGCTTGATCTTGTCTATCAGGAATTGTGGTTGTTGTTTGCAGTTGGCGGATCTCATGTGAGTTGTGTGAATTTCATTAACGAAATCTGAATTGAAAAATGTTTGTAAACCTTTTTTTCATGACTAAGTCAAGACGATCACGAAACGACACCAACCTCATAACAAATTATAACTGTGACTATATCAACATGCAATATCGGAAAAAAAACGTAGTTACACAAATTAAAGCTTCACCAAATTCTCTTATAGTTTTTGTCAAAAAAGAAGAGTAAATATTGGAGTCTGTTTCTAACAAACCTTTGCGAGGTTTTGTGCTTGTGGTTGGAAGATGTGATGATTTTAGATCTCAAAATCAGAGCAGGAGTATCGATGAAGATCTGAAAGCATCGACGAAAAAAGTAAGCTGGAGCATGCATTTAAGAAGATATGCATTTAAGATTTCCCGGATGAATGAAAGAGTCCTTCATTCAGTCTGTGTTCTGTCACTGTTTTCTGTGACCAAACCTTCTCAGTGACGAACTGTAATAAATCCAAACATGAATCGCTTGACTATATTTACGACTGTGGTTGCTGAATAAATGTTTTGTAAATTTGCAATAGAATACAATACTTAATACATTTGGAAAGGAAGAAAAACTTTTAAATAATACTAAAATAATAAAAATATAACAAAAAAATTTAAAATAATAATAAAAAAATCAAATCAAGGATGAAAAAAATCAATCATATTGAAATAATTTAAGCAAACAAACAAATAATATAGAAAATAAAAATAACAGATTTATTTTTACTATAATAATAGTTACATTTAAGTGGATTAAAACAGAAAAGGTCTCCTGCAGAGTGAACAGGGTCCTTCTGACCTTGAACGGAATGCAGCATTAAGTTTATAAACGTCGGCTGTAATTGATTGCTTGGGAAATTCTTTTAAAAGCACTTCCCAATCGCTTGCCAAACTGTCCGATGTAAAAGCTTTTTAAAAGCCCCTCGGATTCCTACATGACCTTCCTGTTACGTGCCTTTCCAAAACCAGGTCCTTTTAAATAAACAGGTTATCGGTCCAGCCGAGTGCGGCGTCTGGTTTGAGGCGATTGATTTGGTGGGACCTAATCAAGTGTCTCCACACCGCCTCATAGACACGGAGGGATGGAGCCAATTAACTTTGGCTTGGGAACGTTTGCGAAATTTGTGTGCGTGACTGGCAGAAGCGTCCAACAAGCGTCTCTGGGCATTTATTATGAGCCGTTTGATTTATGCGGCACTATCAGGCTCCCCAGAGTGTGCGCTGCTGCCCGGTCTCTCAAACACACGCGGTGATGGAGTGGGGCGGCCCGACGGGGACTTATACAGCGCTATTGATTATCTGCCTGTATCAGCGCAGCCGCCCATAGAGATGAGAGACTCTTAGCACTTCCCCAACAAACACAAGCACTCCAGCACAGGTAATAACAGGCATTAATTAAAGCCTGGTGACAGCAGCCAAATACTTTTGTCTGAGAATGTGCCACTAAAGCACCTTTATTAGCATATTGAGGGAAATAATTGGCACCTTGCACTATGGAGAGACTCGCTGAGGCTTAATGTGTTTAACAAGCACTGTATACTTTTATTTAGAATAATATAAAACATTAAGGAAATCCTTTTTTAATGAATATCACACCGTTTTTAAACCTCTGTTCAGCAGCATGCATTTTTGTTTGTTTATATTTTAAAATAATAATTAAATTAATGTTTATACTTTTGTTTGATTGCCACCATTTGTGGTAATAAATATGTGGTTAATCATAAGAGCCAAAAAAACATACATTACAGACATTTTAGGGGAAAAAATCATATAGGATCCTATTAATGCAAAATGTTTAATAAATAATGAAATTATTAAAAATGCATGAATTTTTATGCATGGATCTTGATTGATAAAATTGAATTAAATGATTAAAAAGGAATAAAATAAATCAATCAATCAATCAATCACACAACAATTTTTAAGGTTTCTTGAATTTAATTGATTAGACATTCTTTTTATAGTTAAGATTTAATCAACGCATTAAAACAGAATCAAGAAAATCAATCAAGTTTTGGGGTTTTTAATTTTTTCATTTGTACAAGCTTCATGATTTGAAAACTCAAATTTAATTTAACAATTAAAATGGAATGCAGGAAAAATTAAACAAATTTTTTACACTATTTTTAGTCAATTGTAAAGGTTTTAATAAATAATATATGCTTTATTACTCAAATGTAACCATTAAAACGAAATAAAATGGGGAAAAATAAAACGATGCCCAATTTACGGCATCTGCAGTCATTCAGACAAGTGTCTGTCAAAACAAAAACAAATCACGATGCTCCTTGAGCAAGCGATGCTCTGTGCTAAAACAGATGTGTGAAACATGTCAGTCTGTGCAGGCGAACAGCGTCTAACTGCCTAAAACCGCAATCAGGCGCTAAACGCTTAATTAGCCACCAGGGTCCTCCTGGATAAACAAACAAACACAAGTGTTTGGTTTAACATGACTACAGCCCTACACTCTCCAGCAAGGGCTTTGATGTAGGAATGGACTTATTCATGATTGCATGTGATGCCGATACACCAATAATGATGCATAATCATCAATAATGATCAAATGAACCTCCACATGTTGATTGGTCAAGCTGGCGTTCCAGGATGTAAAAACAGCTGTGATGTGAAACACCTGTTACAGTATCACTGTACAGCTCTCATTCACCCCAATACAACCTTGTATTTGATTAAAATGCAGCTGTATGTCAGTGGATGCCTGAGACGCTTCACAAAAAGTTTTGGGATTTGTTTTACTTTTGTTCCAAGATGCTTGAAACCAGCAAACTAAACAAAACAAAATGCTGTAAAGTGAGGATGTTTTCAAAAAAAACAATGCAAAAAATTATTACATCGTTACATCATTATTGTCAGCAAAGAGGCTGGCGTGTGATGCGGAGAGCAACGAGGAAAAACACAATGGACAATGGAGCACATGACGTATAAATAGCTGGGGTAAACACGGAACACCTGGCAACAAACAAGGGGGAGTGATACACGACAAACTACGGGTACACAGGAGGATGTCATTGACTCTTTCATTCAAGATATTCATTCAAAGTGACTCTGAATGAATGATTGTGATAGCAATGCTGAGATTATACACAGTGGATTTAGTTATGTTGAGTCACCTTTTAACCACCGCTTGGTAAATATGACTGATTTTTTAGTTTATGGTGTTGATTTGAATTAGTCTCTGAATTAGTATGTTCAGTGTATTTATGTAAGTGGTGAACTTGAAGATTGCCGTCCACTATGGGTTACAAACCTTTGTCTAAATTCAAACGAGGGCCTAAATTTAAATACTGTCAGCAATGTTTGATGGGAATGGTAAACGTAAAAATAATAGACTTGACGGCAGAGAACCAGTGACACATCGGCTAAGTCACCATCAAAATTATCCAGAGAGCACCCTCTCATTTATGAAAGGCTGTTGGGCAAACAAAGGAGTGAATATAATATATAAAAAGTTTTATTTTTCATCCATGCATGGATGCATGACATTAGATGTCTAGAGAGCAATTTAGATAATAAGATTTTGAAGGTCAGTAACGCATGACGTACTCTGTAAGATATTCTGTTCCAGTTAAGTGTGCGAAGGGAAAACGTATTGTCACAGCTAGAGTTTGATATCTGTCATTGGTTTTCCCCATGTACTTTGTTTTGATCCCATTCAACTCTGTTCAGTTAATTTCCTCATTAGTCATGTCGCCTGTGTCTCATTTCTTTGATTGGTCCTCATGTATTTAAGCCCTGTGCTCTGTTCAGTTCACTGTCCACTTCAAGCTGTCGACTATGTGACCAATTCTTAGTTAAAGCGTTTACTTTACTTTTCTATATTCAATCTCCAAAAAATGAGTTTCTTGTTTAGAGCCAGAGCTCGGCCAACTTTAATCTTGAAGAAGCTGTGTATCTGTGTGTTATAGTGTGTGTATCTGTGTGTGTGTTAATATGCTCTGTTATGGATCAGTATGGGTGAGATGAACAACTGACACCCTGGGGAGACGAAATGACTTGTTTTTCTCGACAATCTGACACCAAGAAACATAGTTCTGCAACCTAGAAGGTCACTTAGTGCCTAAACCAGAGGCCTTGTTGTCAGCCGTGTGATCTATGAAAATATGCTTCTGCCAGTCCACGAGTGCTCTGCTCTTTCTTTTGATATATTGCATGCACATATTTCTGGGGCCCATGAACATTTCGTGCACATGACCAAAAAAGCTTGTGCTGGCTGACAACTTTAAAAAAACACACACACACAAACATATACTGGAAGGGAAAGAGTTCAATAGGTTCAGGCTGAGGGGTTTGAGTCTTATATATATAAAATAGGCTTAAAACACATTTATATTTTCCTTTTCTTTTTAGTAACACCAAATAATTTGTTTTCAACTCAGAGTAATATCTGTAAAACGTTTTAACTATAACATAACTATATGTTCATAGACATTTTTTCCCATTCTAAATGATGCTTCCATGACTTTGCAGATGATCACACAAACTCTTTCAAAACAGAGCTAAGAAAACCATGTGCGCACGACATAAGCCCCAGAGCGAGCGAGAACCCAGATCTGCCCCGTCTGACATCTGAGATGAATCGATAAGCGCCTCGCTCTCTCTCGGTGTGATATGGTATTCATTTGGCCACATCCCCAGGAGTCAAACACCTTCACCGGACACAGCGTGAAGCACCGGCTGCACACGCCACAGCACACGACACGCAGTTGTGCGCCCATCGCTGTGTCGAGCACAATCCGACGTGCCGGAGATATCAGGAAGCACATGGCTCGAAAAGAGCAGCGGTCTGAAACGCTTGTCCCTGATAAAGCATGGGATTTCAGTCTGGGCTCAGGAGGGACTCTCTATGCTGCATGGTAATATATTTTATCAGCGGCTTTCAGAAACAAACATCTCAAAGACAAGGCTAGACTTCTGCAGCCTCCAGGACACGTTTAAATGCGGAATGACAGCAAAGGACCTATTTAAGTTTTATTGAATCCTAGACATAAAGACACTCCACTGAAGCAGAAAAATCACAAATGAGATCTCTTTAATAATTCAAATGCTTCACAGACACCAATAAGATTAAATAGAAAGAAAATGGAGATGTCTACTGAAAAAAGACACCAGTAATCTTATATTTCTCCCTGCTAGAGTTTCAGAAGAGATCACAAACTGTATTTGCAAAGACAGTCATATATATATATATATATATATATATATATATATATATATATATATATATATATAGCTTTCAGTGTTTCCAAACAATATTCTAAACATAAAATATATTTTATATATGAATAAATTTGATATGTGCCTAAAAATTACTTTTTTGCCATTTTTGCCATTGGTCGATGACATCAGAAAATTTACCGGCCATGAAACGTTTTTTGGAAAAACCAGACACCAATTTAGATATCAGTGAAGATTCACAATTTTCAGGTACAGAAATTGAATAAAGTAATGTAAAATACCACTGCATAGTCTTCACTGTATAACTTAAAGAATAATCATAACAAAACTCAGTTATAGATTAGAGTGTTTTTTTCTGTGCTTAGTTGTTTGAACAACATTATAAACATTGGCAGCAACTTTAAGAGTGAATGCACAGATCTACACATGCATTTACTTTCTCAGCTGTTTACGTTCACTTAAGACACAACCAATGTTTACAAGAATACTTGCTATTTTGACATAATTATGTGTGAATTTGTCCACTCAAGTGCAAGAAGACGACAAAGAGAGCTCAGCTTCTGGTGCAAACTGTGAATTTTTGTGCACAGAAAACGCTCTATACAGAATGCAAGTAAAACAATTAACTCCCTTTCGAGTTTGGTGAGGATGCCGTGCTGGCCCGCCAACTGCCCTATTTGTTATTCCTGTTTCTGTCAGGGTACTGCCACATTCGGTCTAGTCATTACTTGGTTTTGTGAGTCTTAAATTTCGTGATTTGTGTCCTATTCGAGCCCTAGTCAAGTCCTAGTGGAGCCCTAGTGGAGCCCTAGAGGAGCCCTAGTGGAGCCCTAGTGGAGCTCTAGTGGAGCTCTAGTGGAGTCCTAGTGGAGTCCTAGTGGAGCCCTAGTGGAGCCCTAGTGGAGCCCTAGTGGAGCCCTAGTGGAGCCCTAGTGAAGCCCTAGTGGAGCCCTAGTGGAGTCCTAGTGGAGCCCTAGTGGAGCCCTAGAGGAGCCCTAGAGGAGCCCTAGTGGAGCCCTAGTCGAGCCCTAGTCGAGCTCTAGTGGAGTCCTAGTGGAGTCCTAGTGGAGTCCTAGTGGAGCCCTAGTGGAGCCCTAGTGGAGCCCTAGTCGAGCCCTAGTGGAGCCCTAGTGGAGCCCTAGTGGAGCCCTAGTGGAGCCCTAGTGGAGCCCTAGTGGAGCCCTAGTTGAGCCCTAGTTGAGCCCTAGTTGAGTCCTAGTGGAGTCCTAGTGGAATCCTAGTGGAGTCCTAGTGGAGTCCTAGTTGAGTCCTAGTCGAGCCCTAGTGGAGTCCTAGTCGAGCCCTAGTGGAGCCCTAGTCGAGCCCTAGTGGAGTCCTAGTCGAGCCCTAGTCGAGCCCTAGTGGAGCCCTAGTGGAGCCCTAGTCGAGCCCTAGTCGAGCCATAGTTGAGTCCTAGTCGAGCCCTAGTGTAGTCTTAGTCGAGCCCTAGTCAAGCCCTAGTCGAGTCCTAGTCGAGCCCTAGTGGAGTCCTAGTCGAGCCCTAGTGGAGTCCTAGTCGAGCCCTAGTGGAGTCCTAGTGGAGTCCTAGTCGAGTCCTAGTGGAGTCCTAGTGGAGTCCTAGTGGAGTCCTAGTCGAGCCCTAGTGGAGTCCTAGCCGAGCCCTAGTCGAGCCCTAGTGGAGTCCTAGTCGAGCCCTAGTGGAGTCCTAGTCGAGCCCTAGTGGAGTCCTAGCCGAGCCCTAGTCGAGCCCTAGTGGAGTCCTAGCCGAGCCCTAGTCGAGCCCTAGTGGAGTCCTAGTCGAGCCCTAGTGGAGTCCTAGTCGAGCCCTAGTGGAGTCCTAGTGGAGTCTTAGTGGAGTCTTAGTGGAGTCTTAGTGGAGTCTTAGTGGAGCCTTAGTGGAGTCCTAGTGGAGTCCTAGTCGAGCCCTAGTCGAGCCCTAGTCGAGCCCCAGTCGAGTCCTAGTCGAGTGCTAGTCGAGTGCTAGTCGAGTGCTAGTCGAGTCCTAGTCTGTTATTAAATTAAATTAAGCAAGATTCAACTCATTCTTAAATTAAGTTAAAATAACTTAAACATCCAAGTTGATTGTACTTAACCAAATGTACATAACCAAGAAGTCCATTATGTCTCCAGAGCTACTAAAGGGAAATCTCTGAGCAGTAAAACACACACGCATCACTATACGGGTCAGAATAATCTGCAATGCAGAGAATCTGAACTAGAATCCTGAAATTCTGATACTGGGGCAACTTCACACACATCTGAAGGGTAAATATACCTGAATAACTGCACAGGTTAGCATGCGCAGGTGGCATCGGATGGCAGCGTGCTCCAGTTAAACACAAGCAAGTGATGATTTACCTCATATGACTCGCACACCTGCTGGAGAGAAACACTAACAGCTATTCTTGCTTGAACACGCTGACTCTTTTTTCACGAGAAGTGCTTTGTGTTTTATGTTCAGCGAGCGAAAGCAAGTCACGCCCAATCAAATTCCTTTGGTGAAACCCTGTCATTACCAAACGGATGATATTGTGTGATTATAATCAGCTCGCCGTGTGTTAGCACACATCCAAATGAACACACAAGTGTGATGGCACGACCTCCTGGAGCAAAGCAGCGGATGGCTCTTCTCCTTCACTTAAACGCTTCAGGCTGTTAGACTGCAGCCTTTCTAATACCAGACACACAGGCAACATGATAATAACCTCATTACATGAGACCTTGAGCTTTTGGAGGAGAAGATGGGATGTAAATCAAGCATTTATCGCCTGTAATCTGTCTGAAAGATGAAGAGGGTGAACGTGAGATGTTGCCGCACATTTCAGCTTGAGCCACAGCTGCTCCCTATATGATATAATATGCTCTCATGTGCTGAGATTTGACAGCCATTGAAGTGCATGTCGCTGCTTTAGGCTTTTTAGACTCTGGGGTTGTGCTTAGATGCTGAAATCGAAAAGGACACTAAAACATGCACATCAACTCGCGTTTGTGGTCTAATAAATTGCATAGTAATAAAATCAGCTTTGATTGTCCAGTGACAGGAGCTATTTTTCATGTTTTCTTCACTAACAGGGAGTGTAAGCGTCTTTTTCAAGGACACTACATTTTATAAGCACGCACAGCTCTCACAAGTGTTTATGGGTACTTGAACATTATGGGTTAAAACATCACAAAATTTGAAGGACGAACCTGAGCCATAACTCCTGAGACCGGAACACCATAGAGATGCTTTAGCAAACGCATAGCAACACCATGGCAACCGGACAACATCCTAATAACTTTTTTTGCAATATATTTTTTTTACATAAAAAAAAAAATTATATTGAAGCATAGGTTTGAATCATAACTATCATAAGATGGATTTGAACCATGACTAAAGAGCAGCATATCATGAGACACCATTGAAGGATGTATTTGAATCATAACTAATGACCAGAATACCATAGAGATACCTTAGCAACCACATAGAAAGCCCTTGGCAACTGGACAACATCCTATTTACTTTTTTGCAATCTATTTTAATCCATGTCAAAAAGTTATATATATTTGAAGGATGAATTTGAACTATAACTGAAGATCATAATACCATAGAGACACCTTAGCAGCCCCATAGCAACACCTTAGCAACCTGACAACATCCTATTAACTTAAAGTTGTGATACGTATTTAAACGTCCAAAAATTCTAGATATTTGAAAGATGGATTTGAAACATAACTAAAGAGCAGCATATTATGAGACACCTTAGCAACTGCATAGCAACACATTGAACATCTGACAGCATCATTAAAGATATTTTAAAAGTATTTTTAACAAATGTCAGAAAAACAAAAACAAATATTTACAATAAAAAAAGGTTAAAATATAACAATGAATCATACTTAGAGACCAGCATATTATATCACACCTTAGCAACTGCATAGCAACACCTTGGCATTCTTCGTAGAATACCGTATATGGTTTGCCTATATATGCATGCATGGTTTGCATGTATAAAATATGCACACACAAGCTTTGTTGAATGGAACCGCGTTGGATTACAGATAGACTCCTGGCCCTGATTGCAAGAGGGCATCTCTAATTGCAGTCAAGCAGTGCAGTAAACCTCTCCTCCCACTCCTGACCATCACGTCACATTAAACGTCCCGCTGAGAGCAGTGCAAAAGACCCCCGCCGCCCCCAGGGGCCTGAGTCGGCACAGTTCACCCTACTAAATTGGATCTTAAATGCAGATAATTGTTGCTTGGGTGAGAATGGAGCTATTTCCAAAGATGCATCGTCCACACAAACACTAGACAGTGATTCATGGTCGTTTTCAAGGGGTTTGCAATTAACCGAAGATGGTCCTGGTGGAGACACAGCACTGTAAACCACTGTGTACTTCAGTTTATGCGCTCTACTTTCAGCATTGGTATGCTGTTGCCATTAGAAAGGCAAGCAATAAACATGGTAGATCACAAATAAGAGAATTGTGCCTCTCATCATATTAATGTGTTACTATTACAGCACAACACAAGGAAAAGTGCAGCATCGCAAATAAACATTTCGGCAAAGCCTGGATTTCTTTGTACTTTAAAACAAGGCTGTTTTTCCAATTTCACATTTGGAAGGTATGAAAGTGAATATATTACACACTATAATCTTTCTCTAACAGAGTTTTTTTTTTCAAAATAAATCTGTTCTTATGACTGAAAGGCAGGATTTAGGGGTTTTACTCCTGAAGGGGAGACTCAGATGGGTTGAGAACATAACCTTGATATTTGCAAGAGAGGAATCTCTACAATATTACTGATCAATAACGTTGGCTCTCTGACTTGAGATCGACCTCTGTGCATTTCTACAGACACGGAAGCTATAAAAGAAACTACATAGTTTCCAGATTACTGGCCCTATTGAGTCACGAAAACTGCAGTGTAAAAAATAATTTACTGTGTTTATCCATTTGATTTGTCCAGATGTATTTGAATAAATATAAAAAATATATAATGAATTAGAATTATTAATAATGATTTTTATATGGAACACTTAAAACGATATAATTACCCCAAATATTGCCCAACTAGCAAAGCACAGTTATCTCCCAGCATGCATTGTGTCATGAATATTTTATGCAGTTATTGTTATAGGTTTATTGTTTTTCCTGTTTGCTGACTTTTTAAAACTTTTGTCACTGCTGTTGGTGTTTCGATATAACAAGCTTTTCCTTTACTTTTGTTGATTGTAACTATTACTGAGGTTTGTGTGTCAATCATTTACGCAAATTGCCAACCAATTTTCTTGTTTAACAAACTTAATATTTAGTCATATGTTCGCGGTCAGGTGGAAACCTTGAACCTCGTTTTTATCTTATTTTTTTTAATCATTACTATTGGTCACGATTTACAAATGTCTGTGGGTTTTGCAAACATTTACCCAATGAAAAGTACTTCCATTACTTAAACAGCACTTCATCTTTAATAACATGAGGTTTTGGCCAGATGACAGAAAAAACCAAGCGCCCACATATCTACAGTAACAAGCAGCAACATGCAACACTTACTGGTTCAGACACGGCCGTTCTAATGATGGACAGAACAACTGTAGGACTGAGCAAAAGTCTTAAGCCCTTTAGTAACTGAGATAGAATAAATCCAGCAGAACTACGGCAACGTCTCCAAGACACTTGAAGAGACCGACATGCAAAGCTCCCTGAAAAACTATGTGCATGTGCACCAGGAGAAAAGCAGTTTTAAATACAAAGCATGGTCACAACAAATATTGATTTGATGTAGTGAACAGAAGTTAACCGATCTCTAAAATCTATTTGTGGCATTATTTTTTAAAGCATCTTAACTGTACAGCGAGTGCCTAAAACTGTTCACACCACTGTAGTTTCGCAGGAAGTTTTCTTCAAGTGTCTTCAAGTGGCTTCTTCTGTATTTAATCTGTCTCGGTCTCTTCTGGATTTAATCTGTCTCGGTCTCTTCTGGATTTAATCTGTCTCGGTCTCTTCTGGATTTAATCTGTCTCGGTTTCTTCTGGATTTAATCTGTCTCGGTTTCTTCTGGATTTAATCTGTCTCGGTTTCTTCTGGATTTAATCTGTCTCGGTTTCTTCTGGATTTAATCTGTCTCGGTCTCTTCTGGATTTAATCTGTCTCGGTCTCTTCTGGATTTAATCTGTCTCGGTTTCTTCTGGATTTAATCTGTCTCGGTTTCTTCTGGATTTAAACTGTCTCGGTTTCTTCTGGATTTAATCTGTCTCGGTTTCCTCTGGATTTAATCTGTCTCGGTTTCTTCTGGATTTAACCTGTCTCGGTTTCTTCTGGATTTAGTTTGTCTCGGTTTCTTCTGGATTTAATCTGTCTCGGTCTCTTCTGGATTTAATCTGTCTCAGTTTCTTCTGGATTTAGTATGTTTCAGTTTCTTCATGTAATCACAGATAGACTTGATGATAATATCAGATCCTAACGACTGTTGTCAGACACCTTATGCATCACTGGATTATTACTAATAATGGCAAAAGAAATGTCTGGAAATAGAAACTGATTTTTCATTCTGACACACTAGAGTAAACGATATAAATAACTGACTGAAAACACTTTTTACGGGTGAAAATACTAATGTGTCTAAGACTTTTGCACAGCTCTGTATGTTTGAAATTTGATTGTCAAAAACTTTAACTCCATTTAAGCTTGATTTAAAAAATAATAATAATACAATGGCACGTGTCTCTCTTACGGCTCTCTGACATACCACAAAAACAGCAACAGTGTGGAGGAAAAAGAGGAAGAGGAAATCAAATTGCTAGAGATGCTTATTTAACACCTGACCTCATTTATCTGGTGAGTTGATTTAACAGTGAGTTCTGTGTAGCTGTATTGCTCTCTTTTTGAGAGACCAACCTGTACGTTTATGGGATATTTCACAGCGCTGTTAATCTGCTCACAGAGATTTACCTGTGTTATGCTGTTTAAAGACACTGTCAACTGGTTACTGTCATTTAGTGTCTCTTTCAGTTGGGGTTTCATTGAGAAGGATTTATATCTGTTCCCCTTTGACGAATGACACATTATAAAGCATGGGCTGTGATAAAAGATCAGGGAGATATTGGACCTTGTGAGATTAATGTCAAACTTATTTTGGAGCTCCCAAGCGCTCCAAGAAGTTCTGATGAAATGACTCTCAGTTGGGCCATTACCTCATCCCGCCAGGATGAAGTATTTCTGGATTTGGGTTATTCCATCCCTTAGACATTAATTAAATGTTTCTTTCCTGCTCTTCTGTTAACATTAACACAATATTTCATTTCTATTACCTTCCTGCCAACGATAAATTCAATCAAAGGAGGAAATATTGTCACAAAGTAGATTCTTGCCCTTGAAATAATGCAATTTTCTGAGATTTCTTTCTTTACAAGAAATAAAAACAAAAAGTTTACAGCAATAAATATTGAGCTGTGGATCATCGTTACGTCTTATTGAAAACTAAACTGAGAAGTCATTTTAAACTCTAATTAAATTCCAGAAATTCAGAAGCAAACAGGTGCAAGTCTGCATTTTTCTTCTTATTGGTAACATTTTATTTTGATGGTTCACTTTAGATATTCTAATAACTATAAGTAACTTTGTAACTACATGGCAGCTAGCAGTGTGTCAGTGTGCAAACTCGGAAGAACACGGAAGAAGGTCAAGGAGAAGAAACGCATAACATTAATTCACGACACTTTACAACGTAAACGAACGACAAAGACTAGGGAATACGAGAGGGTATTTATACATGAGGAGATGGGAAACAGCTGACGAGACTTAAGGTAAGTGATTAAACAAGGACAGGTGCAGAAAGGACATGGAAGATATATAGAAGGGACCCGGATGTGAACGACATGACGAGACTGTGACACGTGATGTTCCTCAACAGACAATAACTACTGACTATAAGTTACTTTAGTACATGTTAACATTTCCTACTAACAAAAAACCCTAAAGTAGCAGTCTGCTGATACTCTAATGACTGGTAATTGACATGATTATGGACATGGTAGTTGGTAGTTAAGTGGAACCTAATTTTCTTATATCACATATATCAAATATATCAAATATATCAAATATATCATAGTGATGCGTGAAATAAAATAAAAAGCAACCGCGAAAACAATAAAATCAGACATCAAAGACCGTAATTTTAAGTTTTACTAAACTAAACAATTAAGATAAAAGAAAAGATAAAATATTTGAACTTAAGAAAGTTTCATGAATTCCGCATAAGAACCTTCTAAAAAATTAGAAACTCTTTTCTTAGATTATTTCTGTGAATAAATGTAGAATTGCAAATAAGACTTGAATGTAAATGAGTAGAACTAACTAAAATATTTATGGTAAAAAGAAAAATGTGTCAGGACCAACTGTAGTTGTATTTATTTATTTATTTTGCGTGCATTCGACATATATATGGACGGAATGGGAAATAAAGAGATAAAGAAAAAAAGAGAATGTCGTTTGTCAAACTTCTCAGGCTTGGTTCACATTGCGAGCCTTAGGCTACATTCAGACTGCAAGCCTAAATCTGATTTGTGATTTCTCATGAGAGAAATACATTGCTTGTATTTAGAGCTGTCACTGTAACACTTATGAGCTCTGACACATCCCTGTCCTTCACGGACCACCTTTGGAAACTGTCCTGATTGCGTCGGGTATGTAAAATCTTTTGAAGTGACTCTCATGAATGTTGCTCTGAGTGAGATAAAAGTCACATGAATTCTAATATGACTGTTCAGACTGAGGTTGCATTGAAAAGATCAAATCCCATGTGGTTTGCGCTGTCCGCACTGTCGTGAGAAAAACACGCGATCGGATTTGGGACACATTTGCCTGCAGTCTGAACATGGCCTTAGATTATCTCAGCCAGAACTCATTCATATCTCTTAAACGAATCACAGCTCTTATGGCTGAAAGACATCTGTGCGGTGTGGGCAGGTTTCGCTCATGAAGAGGGGGGGCGTTCCCAATATCACCTGCTAAATCTCAGAAACCATTTGCCAGGAAGTTTCCATAGAGACTAGTCTTAGTAAACAGTGCTTTATTGCACAGTGGGCTAGAAAGGATGCTGGTCTGATGAGCCTCAGAAGTCTTGCAGCAGAGATACCATATAACAAATACGCATTATAGAGGGAGGGAAATAGGACGTCCTGTACCTGCTCTGCACAGAGAGTTTGCCTCCAATAGGGTGTAGATTTATCACAGTTTGGTAGAAATTGATAGACTTACTCCATATAAAATTCAGAGTTAAAGTTGTTAACGTTATTGCTGATTATAGAGGACGAGTGTTCAGTGCGAGTCATTTTCTCAAGCGATGGGAGGTGTTTCCCTACGGCCAGTTTATGATTACACTCCTTCACCACCTGCTTTCTCGACTTCAGTCTGTGACTAACTGATATCAGTCCCGCGTCACTCCCTAAACACGTTTAACCCGCCCTGAAGGATCTCCGCAAACGCCAGCAGTCGCTGTATGAAGTCCTGCTGTCGTAGTTCATCATTTCACCCCATAAGCAAATGTCTCAGCTTCCTTATTTCCCAGCGCTCAGGGCCCTAAGAGACATATGCAATGCAATCTCATTTACAGCAAGCATCTAAGGTGAAGCTGAAGCCTACGTGCCATTGCTCAGCATTATGAATATGAGTTTAATTCGCTAGAAGCTCCTGTCAGCCCCTGCGGGCACCGCCGGTGGAAGTACATGTCGGACAAGCAGTGCATCATGGTAAATGAAGGCTTTTACCTCCTGCCTGCCGGGGAGAATTTCATAATAGAGCTTTTGATTTGAATAAATGTCTCTCTCGTTGTCTCTCTTCGACCCAAAGAGCAGCATTCATCTTGTTGTAGTCATGAGTTATTTGGTAATGGTGACAAATGTGGTTTGACTTGTACAGCATGACCACACAGTTCTGCTTTCTTAAAAACACACTTGAACGCACCTGCTCGTTTATCTTAAATATTACACACTGCTGCAAATCTTGGGGACGCTGAAAGAGAGAGTTTCTGTCAATGGGGCCCAAAATCTGTATAAATCTCTGTTCGAAAACTCAGTGAGCTGATGTTTAAAAGTAGGCCTGCATGATTGTTAAAATAATAATAATAGATATTGCAATTATTATTTATATAAATATTTATATAATTATAGGATTATTCATTTCGAGTAATAATTGCTTTTTATTTACATACAGAACTTTAAAAATCGGTCCGGACGATTGAAACAAAAATCTGAATGTTCAATCCTTTTATTTATATAAATGATACATTATTCATTTAACAATGTGATTAATTTTTGCATACAGAAATTGAACTACGCAAACTCGCCTCCAGAAATATATATAATTTTTTTATTTATTGAGAAATTGTATATATTTTATTGTATATATACTTTTTTGTGGAAAACTGACGAATAACTCATGAATAATGTGATTATTGATTTTTATCAATAACATTACATTTTTATATTTTTGTGAGTCTCTTTCCAATATAATCAGTGGAAATCCATTAAATTATGATCATAATCAAATAATAGAGTATATTTCTCTACACATTAGATATTGATGATGTGTTAACTAAGCCAGTGGTACCTGCAGCCGTTCGGGCTCATGCGTACCAAATGATGCCATTTATATTTTACATAATTTTTTTATTGATTATTAATCAATCTATGTAAACATGACATTGAGAAAGCAAGAGAAAATGAGAATAAATAAATGTGTGTGGAGGATGGGTGAAAATAAATCTGATTGGTTAGTTTAGTTTCTCTTAATTGCCATTTTCTCTACACATAAAAATTGCATTACATATAGTTAATGTTTAAAACCGACTCAAAATGAGGAAAGAATCTCTAAAACAGCTAAACTTGATTGAAACAACACGAGAAAGCAGTTCCGGTTGAGGATATGTTGCTCTAATTCTTAGAGCAAATAGTTTTTATATAGAAGAATATATGATACTGTAATATAGGCTATAGGCTTATTTATAAAAATATGTTAGTAAATTGACTTGAACTTCCATAAAGTGGTCTTAAAGTGAAGCATTCACATGACTGGAAAGAAAGAATACATGCAGAGCACTGTTAAAGCAGAGAAATGACTGACTGGATTAATGCAAAAAAATAAAAATGTAAAAACTCACTAAGCATTTATCTACACAAACACCTCAGAGTTATGCGCATCAGATTTTCTAAGTTTGTGTACAGGAAAGAAGAATTTGACACAGCACTATCGATGTGCGGTGCAAACCCTGAGATCAAATCCTGCAGCGCCCCTGAACCACACAATATCCAAAAAATAAACTCGACTGAAATCAATTTGGAGCTCAGGTTTCTCATATGCTCTACGTGAGGAGAAATATTTACTTGGGGGTGCTCCATATTTTGGAACAGAGTTTAAATCTGTATTGGTCTTAGAAAAAGTCTACAAAGCAGGGGTGCAGGGTGTTAAACCCAATCTGAAGCTGTTGCAATCGTCTTTGGCCAAACATCACACCTTTCAGATGTGTCCCACACGCATATGTCTCAACCATCCCACACATTCCCTGCCTTCAATCCTCCAGGAGTTATAATTACAAATCTGAACGGTTTCATCTCAAATCAATATCTATTATCTATTATCCCCATAACTTATATGGTGAAATACAGTGCAATAAGTGCCCAAAGTCCCTTAAATGTCATTTCCTTAAATGTGAAACTGCCACTTACTAGACACAGCTTTCTTTCAGGAAGCTTTGCGTTTAAAGAGCTAGTACAATATTTAAAATCAAGTCAATATTTCAGCAACTATTTACTTATGTGGCAAGTAGCCGATTAATAAGTGTGATAATGTACATCCAGCCAATAAACCCCGAAAGAGTTCTATGTTGCATCACCATAAAGGGCTTTATTCTGCAATAATATAACTGTTTGCTGAGGTTTTCACTTGTCTTTATTAATATATATTAAAATATTTAAAATAAAATGAGCAAATAAGTTCCTCCCCAAGGTTTTTAATCGCTAACTAACAGTAAACATTGAATAACTTCATGAGTTAAATGCAATGTTAAGTGACTCATTGTTCTCAAGCTGTTTTATTGCCATCTTTCAACAGATTGAGTGATTACATGAGACATGATTCGGTAAGTTGTACTGTATTCTCAACATACCTTCTGATGTTCATGCAATTTTTCATGCTATAACTTGTAATAAAGGGAAGAAAAGACTTCCGCTTGACCTGAGATGCTACAGCGTCGCATTTAAGACAGACAGTCAGAGGAGATGTTCTTCTGTTAATCAACTTGCATGAGTGATTTGTTCTCTATAAGACTAGCAATGTGCACTAACAAAGTAAATTGGGTCAATTTTGATTTAGTGCCAACTTTATTGTAGCTATTATTGCCGTGTTCATTTTTACAGCTCTTAATTCAACACAAAAGACTTTCTTCAAATACTCAGTATGAGCTACAGTTTCCATCTGGTAAACACATTATTCTGAAACACACTGATTTAATAAATACGGCCTTTCTGTCTAGTCATTATAATTAGCTTTAATAGTATAGTGCATGCTATGCCCTTGTTTAAACAGCTCAATAAATGTGTGAGCACGGATGAAATCTCAGTACTACAGAACCAATAGTCCACCCAAGCCTTCTCAAACTGTCCTAGTTAAGAGAATATTTTAAGACCTCCCAGACGGGATGGTTTACTCACCACATCAGGACAGTGTCTCTCTCTAAAGACGTCAAGCACATGAGAGAATAGAGACTTACAGAAGACGGATTGAGCTTCAATCTAATAAATATCAGCTAAATGAGATATGATGATAAACCAATTAATAACGACACAGAGCAGAAACCAAACAAACTGCAAAATGACAACAGAGAGAAGAAAAAAGTGATGGAGTTGTAAGCAAAAGGGCTGTCAGGATGTCATTGACAATCTTTGCTAATGCGCTAATAACTCACGCAACACATTTAGCTGATGGCGGCACAAAGACGCATCTCACGACGATCCGGATGTGAAAACAACACGTTAGCAATGATTCTACGCTCAGCCTCTTCTGCGGAAAACATTTCAATAGAAATCTGCATAATAACCCCAAACAAACAAACCTATAAACAAACAGAGTTGATTAATCCAGCAGGAGGCAGAGACGCTCGTCTGCTATATCCCACATCCAATAATTAGAAAACAATGTTTGAAATGCCACCTACAGAAATTTGTATTTAATTTAGATATATATTTCATTATATTTAACGTGCAATTTAAAGATCATGATGGAGGAACACTCAATTTCTCATAACGATCTAATTTGCTCAAGAGGCACGTCTCAATTCATACACTATTTTAGGCCATTTTGTTGTATAAATGGTATTAGTGTGTGAAAACGCCAACAAGAGGCAATGCACTTCAAATACCAGGATCATGCATTTGCTTTATTTTTATGCAATCTTCATGCATTCAACTGCCAATAAAAGCAAGGAAACATGCATCAAATATTTGTTATACTCGTTGCTAAATGTATTACTTTAATAAAAATGTGGAGTAAACTTCATCCCTTCTCAAAACGTGTAGTTGTTTGCTCAACTGCTATCAAAGGTGTGTGAGCAGAGTTCCCTTTCTGGGAACTCGAGCTGTGTCGAAGCACTAGGGAAATAGCCTTGCGTGAGTCACGTGAAGATCTATGCAACCAATGAGAAACGAACGCGTGTGAATGCGTCACTGCCGGCCGCAGCCGGTGACGTCATGAGGAAGAGCATAAAGCGCGTCTGAAACCGGGGCGCGTCAGCTCTGAATGCCTTCAGCGTGCTGTGTCTGTGTGAGAGTGATTTTGAGTTGAGATAGCTAAAAATCATCAGAATGAGTGTGAAAATGTGGCGAATGAACAGAGGTTCACACCGTGTGTTTATCCTTGCCCACGTTTCATAACGGGCAGGGATACACATGTTATGTGTGTAATCTGTTTGGGAGTGGAGCATGCACGGTCGGCACTTGAGAGTGCCGGTTGTAACGACTGCGGGAGGTTCTATATGCATGCTCACTGTGGTACAGTGGATAGTGCTTTTGCCTATCATGCAGGAGACCGGGGTTCGGAGCCCCGGTGGGATGAACTTTTTCATTACATGATCTCCGCTCCCGCCTGGCGGTCTGTAACGAGGCCGCCTAGGCTAGTGTTCCCCGCGATTCGGGACCTGCAGTAGCCGAGGCTTTGTGGCGCTCTCGGTCCTGGGGATCACAAATGGATCTCGCTGAGGCTGCTGGGGTGGGTCCGTCCTTACCTCAGCCTTCACGAGATCAAGCGGGTCCCAGTCACGAGCACTCTGAGTGAGATGCCCGTGCTGTGACTCCAACACTAGCTCTATCAAGTTCAGAGAGTGAGATCGATTTAGCTAGTGTTGACCCGGTCGAGGAGGATTCGCCACTCTCCTCGCCGGCGTTTGAGGAGCTTGTTGAGGTTGTGGCGCGAGCGGTCTCTCGTCTGGGGCTTGATTGGCCAGCAGAGACCAGAAGCGCTCGTCCTAAGTATGTTAGACGAGCGTTATCTTCTGACTCGCGTCATTTCCCCGCGCCGAGCAATGCCTTTCATACTTGATTTACATGCCGAGGTATCTAGATCTTGGTGAAGGCCAGCCTCCGAGAAAATTTATACACGTAATGTTACGATGTATAATAATCTAGTGGGGCTCAAGATCATTGATATGGAGGGTTGAAGAAAGTGGATGAGGGCGAGTTACCTCGTCCCTCAGTCTGCGTCCTCCATTAAAGTTCTGGCGCTCCCCTCCAAGCCGATGCGCGTCACATCGTCTTTGGTGGGGAAAGCATACTCCGCATCGAGTCATGCCACAGCGTGTCTGCACGGCACGACACTGCTGCAGGCATATCAGGCGGAGTTGCTTGGGGACCTCAACGAGGGCGGCGGTATCGGTCCGGAGGCAGTGGCAGAGCTGCGCCGGACCGTGGATCTGTCTCTTCGGGCCACTAGGGAGATGGCCTACTCTGTCGGCCGCTCCATGGCAGCTTTGGTGGCTACGAAGAGACACCTTTTTGGCTCAATTTGTCAGCTATGAAGGATAGGACAAATTTGTTTTGCTGGACGCTCCTCTGTCCCCTTCGGGCTTGCTCGGCGACGCCGTAAAAAGCGTTGTCGACAAGTTTCAGGAGGCTGCACGACAGCAGGTGTCGTTCAGTAAAGTTATTCCCCGCCGCCCTCCACGTGAGACCGCCAGTCAAGGGAGGTCTCAAAGCTCTTCACACAGGGCCGCTCAAAAACGAAGTGTCGCCACCCGTCTTCCTCCGGTTAATCCCGGGGGGTCGGGTCGACAGGCTCAAGCCTCTGGCAAGAGGGGCGATCTGAGGGTTGTCCTGAGCGCTAAGAAGGCTAAGAGCAAGCGGCCCTGACGCCAAGCCGCAACAAGGTGGTGTATCCCTGGAGCAGCTGACCAGTCAGCCCGCCATGGGAAAACCACCCCCTCCGAGGAGGGTCCTAGAGCACTCCACCCGGGAATCCGGAAATCCCGGCCCAGTGGTGGACATGCTATCAGCACCAGAGGCCAGCCCCGGGAGGCTGGTTCCCCTAGTAGAGTTCCGGGATGCGTGGTCACGGCTACCCGGTATCTCTCAGTGGGTCCTGCGCACGGTCACCTTAGGGTACACCATTCAGTTCGGGGTCTCACCACCCCGGTTCTCGGGGGTCCTACAGTCTGCTGTAGGCCCTCAGCAGGCTCTGGTCATGGAACAAGAAGTAGACACTCTGCTGGCGAAAGGGGCCATCGGGTATGGACCCCTCGTGAACAGCAAGTCTGGGCTTTTCAGCTGTTACTTCATAGTTCCGAAGGGAGGATGGAAGGTTGCGGCTCATTCTGGATTTTTGTCTCTTAAATTGATGCGAAGAGATGCGACGCTCAGGCGGATCGTAGTACAGATTAGGTCCTATAACGGGTCCGGCACGATCGACATCAGAGACATATAAATCCCTCATTCCCATCCTTCCACAACAGGAAGTTCCTGTGGTTCGCCTTCAGGGGGGAAGGCGTACCAGTATCAGTGCTTCCGTGTAGACCGGGGGTTCTCCCTGAGGGGTACCCGCTTCGCAATCAAGGTCACGGGGCGATGCCCACGCACCCTGAGCATGCGGAAGAACTCCTGGTTCTCGTCGATGCTTACGGCGGAACACCAAGAAGAGTGTACTTTCTCCCACTCAGAGAACCACTTTCTTGGGAGTCATTTGGGACTCAGTGGCCATGTCTGCTCGGTTCCTCCCCGAGAGCATCCAGGCCGTTCGTTGAGCTGTTAAGCGACGAGTGACACTCTTACGCTGAACACCAAGAAGAGTGTTATTTCTCCCACGTAGAGAACCACTTTCTTGGGAGTCTTTGGGACTCAGTGGCTATGTTGGCTCGGCTCTTCCCCGAGCGCATTCAAGCCTTCGTTCAGCCGTCAAGAGTATCGAGGGGCAGCCACTCACGTGAGACACTCTGAGGTGTTAGGGTCCATGCAGCGGCTCCAGCGATTATTCCATGGGGCCGACTGTGTGCGAGACCCCTGCAGTGGTGGCTGGAAACCAGGGGTTCTCCCCGAGGGCTGGAACCCTTGGTCCCCTTGTTTGGAGCAGATTTGGGACAGATACGGCAGGCACAGGTCTCCTGTTTGCCTCCGTAAGGATTTCTCTGCCCTCTGTGGCTTTCGTTTAAACATCCAGGGCCTCTGGGGCGGGTTGTTATGGTACAGGCGTGGCCGAGGCTACGCCTGTACGCTTTTTCCTCCCATCACTCTGCTCCCGGGAGTTCTGGGAAACTGTGGGTCTGGCCCCTGAGGGGGCCCAGCTCATAGAGGCCGGTCTCTCAGCCGAGGTTGTTGAGACCATCCTTCAGTCCAGAGCTCCCTCCACGAGGAAACTCTACGCCCTGAAGTGGAAGCTCTTCACTTCTTGGTGTAGTGAAAGGCAGGTGAACCCAGTAACCTGTCAAGTTGGCAAAGTACTGGAGTTCCTGCAAGAAAGATTTGTGGCAGGGCTGTCCCCCTCCACCTTGAAGGTCTACGTGGCTGCTATAACGGTTCGCCACGTACCTCTGGGTGGGGTACCCTTGGGCAGGGACCCCCTAGTCACTCGTTTCCTCCGTGGTACACTAAGGCTGAGACCTGCGGCACAGACCAGGGTGCCGGCTTGGGACTTGTCCGTGGTACTCCTAGGCCTGTCCCAGCCGCCCCTTGAACCTTTAGAGGAATCTCTATTAAGTACCTCTCTCTTTAGACCCTTCTTTTGCTGGCAATCGCCTCGCTCAAGAGGGTCGGGGATCTTCAGGCCCTCTTAGTGGCCCCTTCATGTCTTCAGTTTGCGCCCGGGATGGGAAAGGCATTTCTCCACCCGAGGCCAGGCTATATCCCCAAGGTTCCCACTGAGGTGGCTCGGTCTATCATGCTGCAGGCCTTCTGCCCTCCCCTATTTGATGATCATGAGCAGGAGCAAGAACAAGGTCTGTCCAGTGCGAGCACTGGACGCTTACGTTCCAAGACTGCCACTTGGCGTAGGTTGGACCAACTGTTCGTTTGCGTTGGCTTTAGGACCCCTAAGGGGGCTCCAGCTTCTAAGCAAACACTAAGCAGGTGGATAGTCGAGGCTATCTGTCTAGCTTACGAGTCGGCCGGACATGCTTCTCCTTTGAGGGTCTGAGCCCACTCCACTAGGAGCATGGCAGCATCCAAGGCTCTCCTCTCCGGAGTCGCCTTGTCTGATGTTTGTGCTGCGGCCGGCTGGTCCTCGCCGCACACATTCATGAGGTTCTACCAGCTAGACCTCGATGCCGCCCCGGGAACCAGGGTGCTCTCTCAGTGAGCTGGGACACACCCGGATGCTGACGTCGCTGAGGTGGCGTTGGCATAGCGTTCCCCTAGTGCTTCGACACAGCTCGAGTTCCCAGAAAGGGAACGTCTCGGGTTACGTATGTAACCCTGGTTCCCTGAGGGGAACGAGACGCTGTGTCTTGGCCTCAGCTCCTGGCGCCTCCGGGCCCGCTTCAGGCATTCATGGCTGACGCGCCCCGGTTTCAGACGCGCTTTATGCTCTTCCTCATGACGTCACCGGCTGCGGCCGGCAGTGACGCATTCACACGCGTTCGTTTCTCATTGGTTGCATAGATCTTCACGTGACTCACGCAAGGCTATTTCCCTAGTGCTTCGACACAGCGTCTCGTTCCCCTCAGGGAACCAGGGTTACATACGTAACCCGAGACGTTTTCTCCCACTGATTGATTTGGTTTTACACTGTCTGCAGTCTTTATCTGACAATGCATGAATCAATGTATCATCTTTTCCTAACGACAGACCATCTCAGAAAGAGAGCATTGTGCAACAGTATTCATGAAAGCAGCCATTCTTTCCACGCTATACATACAACGCAAGTTGCTATAGTGATGTGTATTACTTACACTGCAGACGTCACCACTGGCCCATGAATAGAGAGATTCTTCAAACAGACTAATAATGACAGCGCTGCTAATGAGGCGCATGTTTTTCCTAGTGCATTCCGAGCATTAGTGCTCCGCTTCGGACTGTAATCTGCCTTCAGGAACGCCGCAGTGCCAATTCAAATCCCCGCAGGCCCTTTTACGCACGTAATTTTGTTGTGTTTTCTACACGGCCTGTGCTTTCATCATGTGTCGGCTCATTGTGGCATCAAGAGGTACCCGGTCATTTTACAAGGTGTTGTGCTTTTAAGCATGTTTAAGCACAGTGAGCGTCTACAAGCATCAGAGCGCTTTCACATGTACTGAGCCGAGATCTGAGAACGGAACACAAAATGTATTCAAAAGCATTTAATCACCCTCATTTTGTTCCAAACTTGAACTTTGCTTACTTCACAAAACACTAAAGAAGAAATAGCCTTTATTGTGTTGATGTGGCACTTTTGAATTTTAAACACGAAAATGTATCTTTGAACTGGGAAAATGGTCCATTATAAGCCGTATAAGGATGTGCCCAGAATTTGTAAAGGAGATAACGGATTCTGAGGAGCACCTAAAGGGACATGGTGAAGGAAAAAATAAGAGATTTACGTCAACGCTTTTGCATTCTTTATCAATATGCATGGTATTGAAATCGCTTGCTTTTTACTGTTGCATTCACAATCACGCATTGTCTGTGTATAGGGAGCGGTGGTACATTTTACAAGATGAGATATTTTTCAATGATGCATCAAATCCTCCGTCATCGTCCTGTCAGTCATCTCTCCTTACTGTTGTTGTGTGATAATTGACATCTAATGTACTGTAGTCAGGGCTTGACCAGCCATATGTTTCAAAAGTTTCACTGGCCACAATTTTGACATCGATATCATGGGGAAAAATTGCCAAATAGGTATTTTTAACATTATCTCATTATTGGCAGCAGGTTAATATATATATGGCATCAGGTTTATTAGGCTGCTGTCACTTTAAGAACTGATTCACAGATCGATTATTCTGTTACACATGAATTTTCTTTCTCAACTGTTTACATTCACTTAACCGAACTGACTGTTTATGGCATTCTGTGTGTTTTTAACTGTTTAAGAGCAATAAGCAATGAAAAAGCATTAAGCATAAAATCTGCATGAAAGTCTAGCCCCGTAACAGCAACAATATTCACCCAGAGCAAATGAAACGAGTGAGTGAAGGGAGGAGGGTTTGTGTGTGAACTCGCTGTTGGAGAGATGAGAGAGAGAGAAGGCTCAAAATAATTAATTGAATAGGGTACATTAGATTAAATTAAACAAATTTTTTTCAATCAAAGGAACTTCTATGGGTATTTAGAAGTGTTGTTTTCTTTTGAGTTCACAAATATACATTTTAAGTTATTTTTCATGGTTTTGAGTTTTATCAACATGTTTCTTTTAATTTGGACAAACTTAAACTTCACTGAAACTGGTCAGCAATTTCTATTTCCCAGCATGCTTTGCCATGACACTCGAAACAGAAATGCTAAATGCTAAACTTAAGCCATTCTAATGCAGTTAATTATACAAAAGCGTTGACTGATTTGACCTCTCAAAGGTCAAGGCCATTGGTTTCTCTTCCATAGCTCAGGAAATGTCTCATTTGTTTCCATTTCAGCATCAACTTTATCTCAGACGTTTCTCATTAAATTCCATAAATAAAAATAAAAAGACACACACGAGAGTGTTTGCACAGACAGCAATGAAATGCCTTTCTAAAACTCACTTCTGTCTAAAGACAATTTCAAGAAATTAATATGCTTTTTTCCCCCCTAACATTTAAAAGTTTGGGGTCAGTAAGAAATTAATACTTTTATTTAGCAAGGATGCATTCAATTGATCAAAAGTGGCAGTAAAGATGCTTATAATGTTACAAAACATTTATATTTCTGCTTTGACCACAGAACGAAATTACGGTTTAACACATTCATATAGAATACATTTCATATTTTAATAATATTTCACAATATTGCAGATTTTCCTCAAATGAACTAAAACAGAAGTGATGAGCAGAAGAGTGAAAAAACATTGAAAAATCTCAGCGACCTCAAGCCTTTGAACAGTAGTTTATGTATTCTTGCGTTGAAAGCTCAGTGTTTGTTCAGTATTTGGGTCGGCACAGATTGTGTCTGTGGGGTTTCGATTTGTGCTCAAGTTCTCCGAGGGCTGAAGCACATCCTCTTCTCCGCATGACTATCCTCTTTCCTAACCTTTCCACTCTTTTTTGTTATTTTGCATCAGAGTTATTAATAAGCGTGTGGGAATCAGTGCTGGGGAGTTAGTAACTTACACTTGGCATATTTTAAAACAATGAAACATTATCAAAACAAATACAGCTCCAATCTGACATTTATTAAGATTGCTATTGTTTAGGACTCATTTTTTAATTGCAATACGTGTTTTAAAGTATGGAAGCTTTAGTAGGCAATGCAATATGTGAAATGACAATGTATTTATATAGTGAAATTTAAATTTTTCGGTACCAAATGTGCAGTATTGAAGCAAAATGATAATTCAAATTCAATAATATAAGTTACATTTGCTATTTACAACACTATCTTTAACATATTTAAACATAGCATAGTTATAAAATGAAAATGAATTAGAGAAATGATTAGTCATGTTTAACATGCTCAAGAAATGTTTAATAATACTATTAGGCCTAATATTATTATAATCTCAGATTATTTCTGAGAGTAAGGGGTATCTGTTATAATTATGCACCGGTCACACCCGTCAACACTCCCGTTTTTCCCGGGAGTCTCCCATATTTCACTTCCGTCGCCCTCCAGTTTTGTTATTTCTCCCGGGAAGCTCCGTAAATTGTATGGCTCAAACCTTGTCATATGAATAATCACATCATATATTATTCCAAGGTTGTTCGGTTGCCAGATCTTGTTTAAAATGCATCCCACTCACTCCACACATCATACACATTTCAACCTATTTGTGACCTCAACCTGGCAACCTATAACGGCACAATTGCACAGTGGAGGCACACTTCGATCACTAAAATAATACACATACTAAATATATATCATTTATCAATTTTGCTCCAATCGTTATAGAGAAATGCATTGCCATTTTGCATATTACATTTCAAATTGAATATTGCTACCCATAAGCTTTTATATTGAAGTAGCTTCCCCAAATTTGTCTCTCTCTCTCTCTCTCTCTCTCTCTCTCTCTCTCCCCACTCGATCTCATTTCTTTATGAGGTCAGCAGAAATGTGCTCGGTTATTTGCAGCTCTTTCTCAGTTTCAAAGGAATAAGGAAGAAGGTATTCTGTGATTGATCTGTAACATAAGTGCGAGAGAATGATGTTAAAGGATGAAACAGGCAAAAGGAAACTATGTTTCTGAGGACGAGAGGCTGTGGTTGAACACACCGAGTGTATGAATCTGACAGGAGATGCTCTCCAGTGTCCTTCAGCGCACTGACTAACAACCGCTTCTGCCTCAGCATGCATATTTCACATCTGAGAAGTAGTGACCAAAAGTGCGGAAAAAAAATTCAACAGGCTTTTCTTAAAAGGTTCGTTCAACCAAAAATGAAAATGATCCCATAATTTACTCGCCCTCAAGCCATCCAAGGTGTATATGACTTTCTTCTTTCAGCCAAACACAATCTGAGTTATATTCTGGCTCTTCCAGGTTTTATAATGGGAGTGAATGCTATCCTATATTTTAAAGCCCAAGAAAGTACATCCATCCATCATAAAAGTAACCCATACGACTCCAGGTGTTAATAAAAGCCTGCTGAAGAGAATATGCGTTTTTGTAAGAAAAACATATATTGTATTATTTGTGGGTGACCTTTCCTATTAATAGACATTTCTTGAATATCAGTGGCAAAACCACACTGAGATCGACACAAAACATATTCATTTTTGCTACGAATGAAGTCTGATTGGCATGTAGGATTTAAAAAAAATAAAAAATAAAATAATTGACATACACTCGGTACGCTGCCAATGACACAAGCCCCCTTCTCTTAGATGTCTGAACCCTTATATGGAGGACTAGTATGTTTCTAAACACTGGGAAAGCATGCTGGGAAATAGAAAACACCAAGCAAGCTGTACATGTCTTGAGGAGTTTTCAAACAGTGGGGACGGGAACATTTCACGGCTAGAATGACCTGGTTTCGCTGGCCAGCACATGCTCGCAGGATCAGGGCTGTTTGAGTGACCGCTGACTCCGGCCTGACGGACCATGAGCTCAATTCATTTCACAGCGGGAGTCGAGCGGCGGCGCTCAGGCCTGTGGGTGGAAATCATCTTCCTACCGGGTCTGCTTCTGCCCGGGGCCAGATCTGTGCAGATTAACACCTCCTCACCGCATTCATGCATAACAGCACAACAAATCACTTTTACAAATAACGGTTCCACAGTGATCCAACACAAGAACCATTATGGTTCCCCAAGAGCCTTTCAGTGAAAAGAGATATTGTTTTTCTAATTGTAAAGAACTTTTAAAAAATCTAAACAGAATCTTTAGTGCGATAGAAAAGACAAACAAACAACACATAATACAAACAAACAAGAGGAGAGAAGAGAAGGAAAAAAAAGAGAAGAGAAGAGAAAAAAATAGAAAGTGGAGAGAAGAGAAGAAAAGAAAAGAAGAGAAGAGAGTAAAAGAGGAGAAGAGAAGGGAAAAAAATGGAAGAGAAGTAAAGAGAAGAGAATAGAAGAGGAGAGAAGAAAATAAAATTAAATAAAAGAGAAGAGAAGAGAAAACATTTGTTCCAACACCATAGAAGAACCATTTTTGGTTCCCAAGAGAACCTCTCATTTAAAAAAAAAATTCTTAGTGTGAAGAAGCTTTAGTGTGAATAACTATTCTTGTAATGGAAAAGATCTATGGATGTTAAAGGTTCTTAATGGAACAATACATTAAAATAAAACAATCTTTAAAAAAAAAAAACTTTCTTAGTTTGAAGAAAACTTAAAAAATCTTAAGGACCATTTTCCACTATAAAGATTCCACTTTCATGCAATGGAAAAATTCCATGGATGTTAAAGGTTCCTGGATCCATCAATGCCAATAAAGCACTTTGATTTTAAAGAGTTTACATGAGAAGCCAGATCAATGGATCCTGCGGATGAGATCTACAGAGCTGATGGATGTACTGTGGAACAGCAGGAGGAAGATTCCTCTGTCCACACACTGTGTGGAGGAGATCATTATCACTGACGTCACGTCACCGCAGTGCAATTACAGGCTCTGTGTGCTGGGGACGAGGATACGTCTAACCGGCAAGATCCGGCAGGAGGAAAAGAGGACATATCCCAAACACATTTGTAAAACTATAGCGCTGCAGTCATTGATTAGCTCACTGAGGGGAAATATGTGCGTGAATGTCATTCTAATTGGGTGTCTTTGACCTACAGGAATGCAACACCTTACAAAAGCCTCTATTTCCTTTCCTTTCCTGGAATGGAAACACACACACAAAAGGAAAGTAAAACATTATAAATAAATAACATGCATTCTGCATTTCTGCATGTGTAAGTGTAAGAAATTTCTAAAAACAAAAATAAAAAAATAAAAAACTATTCTGGTTGGGAGGAACTTTTTACCCAGTTAAATTTGTTGGTTCCCAGAACATTTGGGGAACGTTAATTTTTGGTTCTCAGAACGTTCCCAGAACAAACATTTTAATGTTCTCTGTAGGTTAGCAAGGAAATTTTTCTTTACGTACATAGAATGTTACCTTTAGGTTCCTGGTACGTTCCGAGAACGTTCTCTTAACCTCTACATCCTGATATGCCTGTGTACAAATAATCAGTCTACAAACTACATCTTCTAAATTATTTACTGTTCAAAAAAGTAAGAATAAATACAAAATTAGTACTAAAAAATTACCTACAGGGAATGTTCTGGGAATGTTCTCATTAGATTTCAAAATTAACCCCAAAACAGGTTCCCAGAACATTTCTTGTAGGTTACAAAAATAGCCAATAGAAAACATTCCCAGAACGTTCTTATTTGGTTCTCTCAAAAAATAACCAAACGGGAACTACAGGGGAACGTTCTGTGTTTACAAGGTATGATTTATCATAAAAGTATGATTTGAGAAATGTCACAAACGAGTTTGTAGTTTGTTCAAATCATTAAGACCTTCATTTTCAGTAGTAATAAGGATTCTGTCCACAATAAATACTACAAATTGCATTAAAATTTGAGTTGTTATCTGCACTATAAAATGTTTGATGTTAAACACTGATTACACCATTTGCTTCTTTTCATTATAAAATAAAATAAACTAATTTCATCAGCTTTATCCTGAAGTAGTATTGATGAGTGAAACTCGGGAGGCAGGCTTTTAAAACGCCTTTTAGATTGCCAACTTTCTCTTTTAAAAAGTTCAGTTTAGGGCTCTTCATCAGAAAGCTGGCTTCATGAATAATTCATGGTTTATTAATGAGCTTATGGAGCATAGTAAAGTAATGCAGCTCTTGAATGATGCTCTCCTCTTCTAAAGCACATGAAATAAGCAACCCTAAATGAATGCGTGTATGCCTGCACTCTGAATTAATAATTAAACCACTGACCTGTATGACTTTGAAACTAAACATCCTGTATGTTCAATCAGACTTTATTATTAGTACAGTGTGCCAAAACTTTCCACAAAAATCCCAACAACCCTGTGATTTCATAAAGTCAGATTTAGAAATGCATAAAGACACTTTAAAGGGCAATCGGCACCACTAAAACTGTGATGTCATTCAAAAACTACAGAACGTGGAACACACCGCAATGTTACAGTGTTTCTTTATAGAGCATCTGGTGAAGATGTAAATTGAGGCCCACTGTCCTTAACCTGAACTCCTCTAGAGACTTCCAGCAGTGATGCCGCCTCTCAGCAGTCCGTTTAAAGGGGTCATGACATGCACTTCCCTGTTAACCGTTTCCGAATTGTTAAGAAATTTTCGGCTTTTCACTGTAATACGGTAGGGTGCGCTATTATGCATCCAGGAACCTAGAGGTAACTTTCTATTTACGTAAAGAAAACGTTCCTACATGGAATGTTCATATGTTTGTTCTGGGAATGTTCTGAGAACCAAAAACTAACGTTCCCCGAACGTTTTGGGAACCAAAAATTTTAACTGGGTAAAAACTTCTGACAGAATCTCCTGATCAAAACACAGGTGAAGAAGAAGCAGAAACAAGTGATAACATACGTAAGCAGATGCACAAGCAAAATAACGCGATCATCAGCATTGAACATCGTATAAATCAAAACTGCCTAATGTCACTAATGAAACGTCGATCCAGGACGAGCTTTCGGACTTTGATCAATGTTCTGAATCTGATGTGAATCTTTAACAAAAAAGTGATTTCCTCAGATTTTAGCTCAAAATATTGTTTTTATAAGAAATTTTATATAAAAAAAAGATTACATGAATCTAGAATAAAACGTTTTTGTTTGTTTGTTTTTTTGCTTAAAAACAGAGACTCTTCTTTCTTTTGATATATGTTCAGATATTCAAACAACAAAATATTGTAGGGACCATGAAAATATTGTAAAACTTTTTTTTTTTTAAATGCAATAGTAACAAATAAGAGTGAGAATAAATAAGAATTAAAAGAATGTACATGCACACGCACACAAACAAAATATGTGCATACAACTGTCATTTACAAACAAAACATTATGAAATAGTTTAATTTGCGATTTGTGATCAGTTGGTTTACGAATGATCAGCTTCATCTTTAAACAAAAGTTTCTTTGTGAACTCGCTTACAAAACAAAATGCTCCGAACAAACATAATCATCTGACACGATCCTGGACAGCATTAAAATGAACTTGTTTTTGATGCCTGAGTACTTCTGAAGTTTGTACAGGGATTCAAATGAGATGTTTAAACTGTGAAAATGTTTCAATTTGTCCTGTTGTCGGCAGAATCAAGCATTCACTTAATGAAACGTCGTTTTAGGACTTTGATCATTGTTCTGAATCCGATCAGGATCTTTGACAAAAAAGTGATACACTGTAAAGAATGATGATTTTTCAAAGTTGATAATTAAAGATTACTGGAACATGTTTTACAAGAAAACAATTTTTTTTTTTTTTCTACTTCAAAGTTACTTGCTGTTTCTCTGTAACTACCAGCAATGTTTTAGTGAAACTTGCTTCACTGTAAATCCTACATCAATTGTTATTTCGGTATAGTAAGCAGCATCTGTATTCAGAAAGAGAATCATGCCGCAGTACTTTAAATAAAAGGTGCTGCACCTTAGATAACATTTCTGAATTCTGATTGCATGCTGCATTAGTTTATGCTTCTACTTTCGGTCCGTAATGCAACATGCTCTCAGAATTCAAACAGCACCAGTGGCCAAGCATGCACTGATACACAGGAGTGCATACAAACACAGTCTGACCAGCAGTTGATATAACTGAGTAAGTGGCCATCTCACTGCTGAATAATGCATGGACTCCACTAATACAACCTCAACTATAGAAAACTTATAGTGCAAACTTATGATAAATTATTGTAAATAGATCTCCCCACCAAAAAACGAAACTAAAGGCCCATTCGCACAACGGATGATAACTAACCATAACAATAATGATATAGTTCTTAAAATAATTCTAAATACAGAAGAATGGCTACAATTATAATGTAATGACACAAAGAAACAATATCACTTTCAGAACAATTCTTTCCAGCCTATGAACGATTAAAGCAAGTGAGCAAGGCACTTAACACCCAATCGCACACTGGGCGCCACAGCAAAAACGCCTGCTCCGGGTGTGTCACGGTTTGCAGTGTGTGTGTTCACTACTCACAACTCTTAACGTGTGTGCACTAACTTGAATGGACAAATTCCAAGTATGGGTTACCTTACTTGGCCTTCACACTTAAACCTTTTTGTAACTCGATGGAGAGGACATCACTGATGTTTACAGGTCAAGTAGGACCGATTATATTTGGTGCCGTGACCCGTATATGGAAGGGAGGTTTAGGGGGCTGAGTGTAATCAGTAAGAGGTCAGTAAGAGCTATGTCTAGTCGTCTCCTAATTAGGTCCCAAAAAAATAAAGACTGTGTCTGTTCTTTAAAAAGAAAAGAAGCTTTATAGGTGAATAGTTATTATGTGCAAACAGTGGAAAACTATATTCTTGCAGTGTGCACATATGTAAAAAAAAACAAGTCCGATTAAAAGCTTGGGATTTAAACATGCACATCAACCTCATCACTTTCTAGTACTCATGTTTAACACTACATTTGAATTCATCAATTGGAATTAAGTAATTTGGATTGAAACAAAAAGGAAAAATTTAAACATGGCTACTGACAGCCAATCAGAATCCATCTTGCAGCAAAAGCTGGAAAGTTTATAAGCAGATGAAAATCGCAGTACTCTCTTAAAATGAACAGAGCGATATCATCTGTTGGTGTGGACACTAATGTAGTTGTTACTATAGTTATCTTTCTAGTTATCGTTCTTGGTGTGAATGGGCCTGAACTCAGCCCATCAGAAGCGTAATTCACTTTGACATGAAAAGATGATCTAAAAAGCACCATAAGTGACACTGGTGTTACACAAGGTCACGAGAAAAGGAAGTCTGTTTAAATCATTTGCACACCATATGCAAACCTTTGCATTTGAACTCTGTCCTGCAGGGGACACTTTATCTGCGCTCTGCACAGTCCCAATGGGACGGAGCAGTAATGAGGACACAGGGCAGAGAAACCTGCTGTCTTTTGGACATATTTTCAGACTGAGCTCCCTCTGTGGTCATTAAACAGGTCATCTGCTATGAGGAGCTGCTTCATGTGTCCAGAGCAAATTTTCCAATATGATAATTTCAATCACGGCCTTCTGACCTGATACTGACAAAGCAAACTATTGAAACAGCTAACCATGAAAAACAGAGACGGGTTTCTTTCCAGTGCCATATCATCCAATGCCTTATTAGCCATATTAGCACAACGGTCAAAGGAATTCCTAGGTGATTTTCACAGAACAAAAGAAAGAAAGAGAGGGAAAAAAATAAAAAATACACGACTTCTGTGTTACACGGCAGAAATTAAGTTTTGGTCAGGAGCGTTGTGAGGGTAAATGATAAACGATTGTTAATTTTTGAGTGAACTATCCCTTTAAGACCCAGTTTGGCACATGCATGAAAAAAGAAAATCTTATTCTAAAGTCAAATTTAAACATGAAGGAACACTGAATAATTCTGATGTTTATTATTCAGCATATAACTGTTTCACAAATGAGATGGATATTAGAAATCGGTCTTGCGTGAATGTCAACAAAGCTCAGTTTGATTTAGTTTTTGTCTCTCCCTCTTTTCAAGGACAATATTTCTCACATTATAATTTAAGTATTTTTCTTTTTCAACCATATGCAATGTGCAAATATAATAAATACTACCAGTACAAAGTTTAGGGTCAGTAAACTTGTGAGTGAGATTATCATACATATTTAATAATAATAAGTTTTATTTATACAGTGCCTTTCAAGAACCCAAGAACACTTTACATAGCTACTAAAAATAGTAAAATAATAAATTATACTACAATTCAAAAGTTTGGGGTCAGTAATAATAATAAATAATAATTCATTACATTTATACAGCAATTTTCTTGGCACTCAGAGTACTTTAAATGGGGGGGGGGGGGTCTCCTCAACCCCCATCAATGTGCAGCATCACCTGGATGACACGATGGCAGCCATATTGCGCCAGAACACACACCTGCTTATTGGTGGAGAAGAGACAGAGCAATAAAGCCAATCAGTGTACAGAGATGATTAAGAGGCAATGATTGACCAAGGCCAATGGACAAATTTGGCCAGGATGTTCAACCCCGACTCTTTACAAAGAAAATCCAGTGATTTTTAATGACCACAGAGAGTCAGGACCTTGATTTAACATCGTATCCAAAGGACAGTACTTGTTAAATTTACATTTATGCATTTGGCAGATGATTTTCTCCAAAGCAACTTACATAGATACACATTTACATTCTGATCAGTTCTTGCTTTTCGCTGGGAATCAAACCCATGACCTTGGCGCTGCAAGTACCACTCTCTACTACTTGACACTCAGGAAAGCTGTGATACAGTATAGTGTTGCCATCATTATACTGGGGCATTAGGACCCAGACAGAACACAGGGTGACGCCCCCTGCTGGCTTCCCTAACACCTCTCCCAACAGCAACCTGGTTTTCCCAAGAGGTCTCCCGTCCAGGTACTAGTCGTGGGCTACAGGGTGGTATGGCTGCTCCCCCCCAATACGTTAACAGCTTTTTCCTGCATGGATGCATAAAATCAATAGTATCAAGCACAGCACTAAGATCCAGTAAGACTAATAGAGGGATTAAGCAGCCACTGGCTGTCCTCCGACCTGACCTCCTCAGCACCGCGATCCCTCCCATTAGGATTCAAACACTTTTAATAATCAAATAAACAAACATCTAAATAAAAGTAATGGCAGCAGCTCCTCACTGACGACTGCTGCCCACACGAACAAAAACAAAACACAATGTAAAGTCCAGGCTTGGTCCTCTCTCATTCTTCACTGTCGTCACTCCATCACTCACACCACTCACATTTTTCTTGTCATGTAAATGTATTGTGAATCTTGATTTCTGAATGTTTAGATATTTGTACTGGAAAACAACTAGTTTTTCTTCACCCAAAGAGGGAGATGCTTGACATTTTGAGTTGTCATTCAAGCTAATCAATAACCCTAATCAATCACTCAGACGACTCTGGAAGCCGGACCGCCGTTGGTCCCTGGTGACATATTTCCTGTTGAAATGATTTTGATGTGGCGGACAACACCGCGACCATCAGAAAGACCACACAAAAGCCCTCTGACTGCGTGCGAGTAAATCTGCAGACATGATAAACAAGACGGTCTGCCTGACGGAGAGCTTCTTGATCTCTCCGCCGTGTCATTTAGACGGATGGTTCGGATTGGCCCAGGTCATTACCGCCTGACGTCTCCTCGGCAATGCCGTCACATAAATCTACTGCAGCCCGCCGTCTGCCCCACCCGGCCCGTAAATCACCATGATGATGAAGTGACAGACAGGTGGAGGTGCCTCTCTGGTCAAGGGCTGCAGGGATACAGACCGTTTACCTGGAGTCTCACACTCCATACGGCATCTAATGCAAGTCTGCACATGCAAAATACTGATGGATCAATATTAAATTTGCATCTATTTGAATCCACCTTACTTTTGATGTAAGAGCAGCACTTGTAACCTGAATGTGTCATTTTAGCTGTACAAAAACATTCTCTTATGCAGCTCGATATAGAAAACTGGTATTTGTTACCATATTATTTTAATGTACTATCATAATTAGAAACGTGTTCTAGTTATTTAACTTAAGCTAATGAATTGCACTGCAAAAATTATTTTTCATATCTAGAAAAATCCATTTTGCTTCTCAATTAAGTGTAACTTTTTCTCAGGAGCTGCTTTAAAGATGAATCAAATGAGTTTTATACTTAATTTCGGATTTGCAACATCAACAATAAACGGACTCAAGCTGAATAATGACACTATTGTCTTTACAGCAGAATGAATGCATTTGTCTCATATTTGATGTAGTTTGCATCATTGATTCTGTTTTTGTCCGGTTAATCACTGTGAAGTTGCTTTGAAATAATCTGTATTGTATAAAGCGCTATAGAAATAAAGCTGAATCGTTTGTTATGTGGTTCTGACCCAATGAACATGTCAGACAGCAACTACTACATTATGCTCAAAACAATTACAATGTAAGGAAAACGTTTGATAGTTTCATATTTCACCCAAAGTTGGCATCATTTGAAGTCTTCGCAAGCGTGGCGTCATCTGAAACCTATCAATATCAGTCGATAACTGTAGCGCCAGATCTCGTGGCCTAATAATATCTGGGATAAAGGCAAATTTGACATCTTAAAGAGCTTGATATACTAAAAAAATGTCTAAACATCCTCCTCAGTGCAACAAGACTGTATTGACACTAAGCTGCAAAAACGACTGGTTGGATTTCATATACCAGAAACACATTTAATCTACACCAGCACCTCATTTAAATTGTTTTGGCCTTCTATAACACGATGGAGATTAGCAACAAAAAGAAACAGCCAGTGAAGGATGAAGGAGTTCAAAACTGCATTTGACACATTGGCAAACCCACAGCCTGGGGCCATGAAAAACTACACGGCTAACATAATAAGAAGACTTCAGGGAAAAGCATTTAAGCATCAAAAATAAATGATATGACCCTTGGTTTGCCAACGCTACTAAAGCAAGCATATGAGCATGTCCATTAGATGGTGCGCTTTGAAGCACAATTCTTACCTCTAAAGAACTGAAGTAACATTGCAACACGTGTCAAGTGTTTAGATGAGCCAATTGTTTCCACTCCAGAGGTATGAAGTGTGTTATTAACTCAAGATCTTAAAGTACAGTGTCTTAAGTGTTGGGTAGCAACCAGTGTGACTTTGAGCAATTAAAAACAATTGCTGAGGTAGTAGATGTGTAGGACATCTGAAGAGTTGAACGTTTAAGGACTAATTAATTGAAATGTCCAGGGTTATTGATTTAGCAAAATAGAAGACATTTACAGCCGCCAAATGCGGGTGTGTTTCAGCAGTGATGTGTAACGCAGTCACTCCTATTAGCCTACTAGAGTTTTATAATATTTTTATTTATTTACAGTCTTTTAAAAAGTGATCTGAAATAACAGACTAAGTGCAATGTAGTGTTGCCAAAAATATTGATTTTGTTCCAATAGATATTGATACTGAAATATAATCATATATTCATTTCCCGTAGAATAGAAACACAATACGAGCTTCTCTTTCTCTCTCTTTCATCTCTCCAACAGTGAGTTACACACAAACCCTCCTCCCCTCATTCACTCCTTTCATTTGCTCTGGGTGAATATTGTTGCTGTTACAGCGCTTAAACAATCACACACACACACACAAAATAATGTCAAAATACCGGTCTTGGTAAGTATTCACATAAATATAGTCAGTTCTGTTTTAAATGAACGTAAACAGTTGATATATATATATATAGTTGCCAAATACCTGTATGGAAGTTTTTCCCCATGATATCGATGTCAAAACAGTGGGCAGTGAAAATGCTGAGTGGCTAGTAACTTTGGAAAACCACAAGCTACATCGACTGGTCAACAAACAAGTTCTGGTCAATATCCAGCTCTGATTACATCATGTAGGCAAGAAAACCAATAAATAAAATCTACAACATACAATATCTCAATTGTTTCTTCTTGGTATGCACTCTTTTGAAGAAGAAGATTATTGATTATTTATTTTTTTCTACCTCAAAATGTCAAATCTAACGTAATGCGTTGCCTGTTGTTTCTTTGCCATTTGTTTGTGCATTTTACTAGCAATTTCAGAGTGAAAATTGTTTCTAGACCAATTTTACACCAGTTATTTTCATTGTAGAAAGATTGAATTAAATAGGGGTCTGGGAAATACTTTATGATATGTTATGTATTCGGAAGTGTTTAGGGTTAAGAGTTTAAGGGCGTTCATGGAGTTTAATGGCATGCCTTTGATGTGTAAATTGTTAAGACGTTTCAAAACACCTTCCCTACAGATGATTGATGTGAACGGTGTTACGCGGTTAGGCAAGGTTGTACGACTTTACACAAACCCTGTCAGTCATATTGCCATGTCTATCTGACAGGCAGCTGTTTCTGTCTGACGTCTAAGTGGATATGACTGGTCCTTGGCACTGATCTCCAAAATGCCAGACTCTGTTTGGATGTCAAAACAGGTGTGAGACTTCAGCTGCTGATAGCATCAGAGCTGATATACTGCCAGAGATATTACCTTTCTGCTCATGGGGCCACGGGAAATCTGCTGCGATTACACACAGGGTCCTTGCGGACGGGCGTAATGTTTCTACCAGAGAAATTAAAACACAACACAGCAGCTGTAAAACAGTAATTTTGCTCTGATAGGACCGATGGGACTCTTTTGACCTGCAATGCATATTTGAAAGGGTTATTATAGTTTACTAACTAAAGTAAAACCAGTCAGTTTATATAAAATAGTTAATTTGAAATAAATTAAAATGAACAACAATAATAATAATTATAACCTTGTTTTTATGGTCTCTTACGGACCATAAGGTTAGGGTAACATGCATCCAAGGTCAAAAACCGTTTTGTCATAATATACATTCCAGCATCACCTCTATTCTCACAGTGTCTGAAACTGTTCGAACCTGTAAAGGATTGGGTCTCTCTAAACCCCTCCATTTTGAGAGCATTCTCTACTCTGATTGGTCAGATGATCCAGTCTGTTGTGATTGGTCTGCTCTGCTCTGGTTGGATAAATTAAAGGTTAATTTTGTTCAGTCTGGTGTGCCTCAGGGATCAATTCTGGGACCTCTGCTTTTTAATATTTGTGTTTACCCTCTTGGCCTGCTTTTGCGATCAATGGGTCTAAAATTTAATTTTTATGCAGATGATACTCAGTTGATTTTCTTTCTGATTGTATCTGTAAGATGAAAGAATGGTTGAAAGAAATTTTTCTTTGTCTTAACAGTGAAAAGACTGAGATTATGCTCATTGTTTCACCCGACCAACTACGCAAAGCTGGGTCAGTCAAGCTAACATTTGATGGATTAAAGGTGGAGCTTCAAACTGAATTGAGGAATCTTGCGGTAATGTTCTACGCCAATTTAACGTTTTGAGCCTCATATTAAAAATATGAAAAATTCGGCTGCCAGAATCCTCACGAGAACTAAAATAAGTGATTGTATCACACCTGTTCTGGACTCTCTGCATTGCCTCCCTGTTAAGTTTAGGGTTGATTTCATAATTTTGCTGCTTACCTTTAAGGCCTTACATGGGCTGTCACCTCAATACCTGACTGAAGTTTTAACTCCCTATACTCCAATCCGTGACCTTCGGTCTTCTGAAACAGGCCTTTTAACTGTTCCTTTACCCTGTTTAAGATTGATGGGAGATAGGGCTTTCTCTACACTTGCTCTAAAACTCTGGCATCTTAAAGATCTCTTAGCATTTTTAAATCTAAACTTAAAACAAACATTTTTAGGGTAACTCTTAACTGAATAACCGATTAATTCTCTTTTTTAGTCTTGATTGTTGCTTTATTTTTAAACTTTATAGTATGTGGTGTATCTTGATGTTTTATTTGTCTTTGTGAAGTGCTTTAAGATTTTTATTTAAAGGCGCTATAGAAAATAAAGGTTATTATTATTATTATTATTATTATTATTATTATAAATCATCCAGTCTGTTGTGATTGGTCTACTCTGCTCTGATTGGTCAGGTGACCCAGTCTGTTGTGATTGGTCTACTCTGCTCTGATTGGTCAGATGATCCAGTCTGTTGTGATTGGTCTACTCTGCTCTGATTGGTCAGATGATCCAGTCTGTTGTGATTGGTCTACTCTGCTCTGATTGGTCAGATGATCCAGTCTGTTGTGATTGTACGTGTCCAAAATGAAACACCCATTAGCATTTATGATTTTCAGCTCGGGATCTTCCTTTGCACTTGACACACAGTAATACAAACAGTATCAATGGAGTCGGTTTTACCATACGAGTTCGAGCTCGAGTCCTCATCCTTTGGAAGCACGTCAAAGTCGATTTGGTATCGCATCACAGAAAATACTTTTTCAACTTGTTTATGACAGCATGAACCAAACTCTTCCTTTCTCAGCTGCAACTAGTGTTTGAGGGTCAAATTAGCCAATGCTGTAGGTTTGTGAAGGAAGAGAGACTGGAATTACTAACAACTCACTTTGCAAGTTCAGAATCGTTTCTTTCTTTTAGTAGACGATAACTTAATTTTTCATGTATTTTGATCTTTGAAACATTGCAAACCATTTACAACTGCATTCGCAAGCAGATGTACACAAACCACATGAAAAAGCATTGTAGGGGCACTTTAAAAAACCTACATACACACACACACACACACACACACATACATACTTATATATATATATATATATATATATATATATATATATATACACACACTGTCACAATACAAATGACAAAAATGCTTGTATAAATAAACTAAACGAGAACATTGTGTAAAGTGAAAATTACATTCAGAGTTTCCCTAAAAACAGTTTGTAGCCCAAACAAAACTTAAGGATTTGTTCCAATCACTAACTCTGAATATGAGCAATAGTAAGAGCAATGCTCACTTTTGCAAACAGCACTAATAATGTTTTCAGAAATGTAATTAAATTATCACTATATAATTAAAGCTCTAATTAGTGCTGTTCATCCCAGGATTTAAACAAACAGGGATTTAAGCTGGTTTAGAATCAAACGTTGTTGGAGAATTATATGGCACAGTGGTTAAAAGGATCACCATGGTAACAGCGAGGAGAAATCCGCAACAACAGTCATTAATAACCTAGAGATACCGTACTGGGAAAACGGCTAGAAATGAACCAACACTAAACTTGCTCCTGCTGGTACAGGAGGTGAAATGAATCAAAAAGTTAATTTATATGAAGCACAAGAGAGCACATTAAAGCAGAACCTCTGCACACAAATGCAGTTTACCTTACACAACACCTACATTCATCTATGAAACTATAAATCACTCCATATGTCACATACTGTATGTCAAAACAACCTCACATACAGACACAAAAATGCAAGATTTAGTAGAGCAACAGTCAGATCTTTCCTCGAACTGACATACAAAAGAACATCTCAGTATGTCTTCTAGACTGACGCTGCAAAGAATGACCAAAATACATAAATATAGATAAGATCTTGCTAAACCAGCATGGTTTTAAAAATAAGCGAGAATGTTTAAAATTCAAAAGTTTGTGGTCTGAAAGATTTTTAAAGATGCATTACAATGATTAAACTTTACCATATTTATAATGTTTATAATTTTACAAAAGTGCTGCTCTTTTGATCTTGAATCTTGAACAAATGTATGTGCATTTCAATAAAAATATGCCGCAACTTACACTAATAATACATTTGTTGAGCATCAGATCATCTTATGATAATGATTTGTGAAGGATCGTGAGACACTGAAGACTGGAGTAATGATGCTCAAAATACATCTTTGATCAAAGGGAATAAATTACATTATTATAATATAATAAAATAGCTATTCAAATTATAATACTTTTTTTCATCCAATAAATGCAGCTTTTATTAGCAGTAAAAGTTTAAAAACATTTAGAAATCTTAAAGACAGCAAACATTTGAACAGTAGTGTATATAATATCATATAATATAAAATATTTTGACACTTGCATTAAAACTTGAATTTGCATAATTTTTCTTTTTAAAAACTCAATACAACATGAGAAATTCTATGCTTGAATTTTTATAGATGTACTAAAATGAAAGCTTCTAATACAATTAACTTGCTTAATGTTGAATGAGATTTGGACATGTTTTCTAGAAGTGTTCCTCTTTTCAAGAGGTGTATTTGGCGCACGGTTGTTTCGTAAGTGTGGCTTCCAAGAGATTGTAGCTGTCAGAGCTCAGAAAACAAAGGTCATCCGTGAGCAGCAGGAACGGATGTGCGTGTAATGTTTTATGTGCAGGAATGAAGCACGATACATACTGTAGGACAGAGGAACGTCCAGGTCGCCCTGCCACGACAGCTGCCCGAGATCGTCTACGGAGTGCTGCGCTGCAGAGACACAAACACACACACACACATTAAGATGTTTCATGCACACATACGTCTGACAAACACTGAGGACTTCACACTCTGTAAACGTGAAATACTCCTTAATATCAATATAAACACTTTAAACATGCACCGAATATTGGGCTCAATTGACATCAACAAATGTTTTTTGTTTTACATTCCTGCATTTATTAGATGCTTTTATCCCAAGCGACTTGCATTGCATTCAAGAAACACATTGACATTCTAATCAGTTCTTGCTTTCCCTGCGAATAAAACCCATGACCTTGATGTTGCAAACGTCACTCTCTACTGTTTGAGACACAGGAAAGCCTGTTGATACTGTAAACTAACTCTACAACTTAAAAAAAATGTTACTTGAAATAAAGCTTAAAACTAAAATAAAATCTTCAAAACATTTTCAAAACGAAAATGAAAATGTTTCTTTTGCAGTTAACTGAAATAAGTTGAAGTCAAATTTCGCAAAACTAAAGCGGCCGTTTACACGAGACATTTAGACGAAATAAAACTTTTTATGCATATTGGACATTCCTTTACGTTCATTCGACAAAGGCGTTTTTGGGTCTGAAAATGGGTGCGTATCCTTTTATTTGCTTTGCAGATCTGTGTGAACGCAAAGCAAGCTCGTTTATATTTTTTGTACATCGTTGACGTGTAAATGTTCCCTCAAACAACTTTTGTTAAAATTTCCATGAACTAACAATGAAAAATATTTCTAAAGTATGACTAGAGAGAGAGTTGAGTGTGAGGGATGAGAGAGGGCTCGAAAGCAGAGAGATAGTTTTGATTCTTCTGTTATGTATGGCGTGAGTTGCGGCCAGAACAGCAATCCGTTAATTCTCAATAAAATCTCTGAATGAGAAGGAACCTGTCTGGTAATTAAAAGAAGCAACGCTACAACGTAGTGAAATATATAATCAGTAACACCCCGCAGCCCCTCCCCTCTCCACTCGTCTCCATCATGCCAGCAGTCACAGGTAAAGTGCGTGTTACTGTAAATTGTCAAGTTTTTTTAGAGTTTAATTGTCAATTATTAATTATTATTTGTATGAGATCTTAATAGTTATAATTTTAAATGTAATTAATAGGTTAAAACCCAAAAAAATATTTAAAATGGGCCTTTATGGTTGTGTGGAACGAATCAAGAGATTTTTTGTGCATTCTTATGGGGAAATTTTTTTTGGTGTACGAGCATTTTGGGTTATGAGCTCTTGGAACGAATTAAACTCGTAAACCGAGGTATTACTATATATATATATATATATATATATATATATATATATATATATATATATATATATATATATATATATATATATATATATATATATATATATATATATATATATATATATATATATATATATATATATATATATATATATATATATATATATATATATATATATATATATATATATATATATATATATATATATTTCATTAATGTTAACCAGTCACCAAATTTCTATTTAAACATTAATTTTGCATTACAGAAATGGATACACATATATACATATATACACAAAATTAATGTTTAAATAGAAATTTGGTGACTGGTTAACATTAATGAAACAATAACCATCTCAAAAGTACAAAAGTACCTAAAATTATTAAAACTGAGATGAAAAAATAAAGCTAAACAAAAGATATAAAAAAAATGAATTAAAATAAAATAAAACCTCAAAAAATTACTGAAATGTCAATTAAAATAAAATATAAACTAAAATAATTAAATTGCAAACTTATTCAAACTATTATTAAATAGTATAAAAACATAGAATGTGGCGCAATATTTGAATGAAAAACAAAGAACAGCAACAGATAAATCATGTATTAAGAAAGTAAAGAGGCTGAAAGTCTGATTTCATATTGACTTTAACAGGCTCAGCTGAAATCAGCAGGAGGAGCAGATAGAGCGGGCAGCTCCGTCGCCTCCGGAGAGAATCTATAAAGAAATTCAATCAGGTGGAATTAAACAGGGTGAAGATTAAGGCCAATTTGCATGAACCGCTGGGCTTGGGAGTGAAGTTGAAGTAGCAAAAAAATACTTAAGCAACTTATTAAACTCTTTCACCTTGAGGAAGCGTAGCGCGTGGGGGTATTAACTTTATCCTCTTTTACAGTCACATCTGAATCACAAGTGGGAAAATCTGCACAATTAGCTCAATCAATAGATGATTCAACAAACTGACATTCTTGCTTTCTTTGCAGAGGAAAACAAAGTGGTTGTTTTGTGTCAGAATAACAACGGCAATCATTGTGACGTGTGATGTCACAGATGTCACATGGATGACGCTGACGTCGCGGATATTCCTCAGACGGTCATTAATCTAAATGTTACTGCTTATGAATGCGGAAGCGCGTGGATTATGTTGTTGTAGCGCTAACAATCGGCCCGTGGCGCGGTGATTACGCTGCATTATGTGGGCTGCAGTGATTCACTCAGGAGAGACAATGAGGAGCGGAGACGAGGCCGCAGACGCTTGGCAGCTGTTTTCTCTCCGACAAGCTTCCTCGGTCTGTTAATTAGCTTTAGGAAACGTCATTATTGTACTGTCAACAGCTCAATCTCCCCCGAAGGACATGCACTCGACAAATGGAAAACAGCTAGACGTTTGGGGGGCTTTTCATCGCTCGTGTAGTTTCCAGTTTATTTAAAACAGGAAGATTTGTGATATTATCATAAACATGTATCAACATGTGTCAAGCTGAAAGTGTCGTAAGTGTAAAGAACATCTAACGCAAAAAAAGAGAAAACTTTATTACTTGGAAAAAAAGCTGACATAAAAATAAATATTCAATTAGAAAATTTTTAAAACTTAAACCTTAAAACCAAAACTTATTAACTTATAAACTACCCTTGGCAACTAACTGTTAAAACTGAAGTCAGGCTTATTATAAATAACTAAAAATAAAAGCTTTTATTTCAGCTAACATCCAAACCAACATTTCACGTTAATTTAGTTTAACTTTATGTACTAAAATAATAAAACACATTTTAATAAAAGAAAAAATGTAAATTAATAAACATTATATAGATTTTTTTAACTATTAAAAAGGACAAAAACACCCCCCAAAATTGCAATAAATTTAAAATTTAAAAATTTTAAAATGACTCAAAATATATAATATAAACTATAACACTGGATGAAGCACTAAAATTACAACAACAAAAAAAATAAGATGGATACAAATATATAAAGCTAAATGGAAACGTAATAAAAGTACACACAATCTTTAAAATACACTAAAACTGAAACTATGAAAATATGAACCTATTATACTCTAATAGTGTATAAATAATACTAAAATAGTGTTATCAGGAGGATGCAGAAAAGATACAGTGGCCCTAAAATGGACAGTGATACAAAATTCAAACCTGAGCTCAAATGATTCTCAAGCTTTTCTCAGATTCAACTTCAGTTTTCTGAGCCACTCTTCATTTGTTAATAAGGTGTAGTTGATCAAATCAAATCACGGTCACAAGGTGTTTGGGATCTGGGTGGTTACCTTTCAGGTGACCCCTGCCGAGCGTCACAAAGCCAGACGAGATGAAGTTGTGCATGTCTTGACCACTGCGGAAGTTTTCTTTCCCATAATGCCCTGCAAAGACAGACACGCAGCAAGTGTTATTGCATGAAAACAAATAAATACACAAACCACAGTAGTTAAAAACAACCAAGGCATGTCCCTGAAAATGCTTGTGTTTTAAGAGATTCGACTTCCATTTGAATTAATTATCTGAGACAGACATTACGCTGACATCTGTTCGCCTGAAAAATATCTTTCATGTGAAAAGGATCAAAATTAACTAAATAGATTATTAACTAAGAGATATCACCATAAATTCTCAAGTGGATTAATCACAGGACATTATGTCTATTGTTTTCGGGAAATGTTACGTGGCATTGTTTGATTTTGTTTGATTTGATAGAGGGGAGATTGGATGTATCTTTTTTTTAACCAATCATAAATCAGAAAATACTGTCAACAGCCAGAGGGAAAAAATATTTTCACCATGTTTTTCACAATGAAATATGAACCAACCCCCTGAAAAAGCTTCAGAATATAGACAGGACTAAAAATATAAAGTTTGGTGTTTGTAAGTTATGCTAAAGTAGAGGACAAACTTTAACGCTAAAAGTCTCTACATGTGCAAATGGATATAAAGTTATATAAACTAAAATAAACACTTAAATGTGCATTTCCACTAATCTGAAAGAAAACATGTTAAGGAAGCAAAATAGACCAAAAGTGACAAGTGTATGAAAAACAATGGTTTTGTCAATATTCTCAGGATGAAAAATAAAACAGCTCACTTTTAGGCCCAAAATGAGAAAAAAATTGAATTTTGGTTAGTTTATGTGGAGAAAAAGTATCTTTCTTTAAATAAAAACTCATATAAAATATCAGTCATCACTCTAAATCTGCCAACAAAGTCTTAGTAAGATGATGATTAAATGATGAAGATTACTAGTTTTATGATCAAACCTCTGTAGTTTTATGTAATGCAATACAAGGCAATAATGCAATAAAATATCGCAATAAAAATATAATCCAATACAATGATGATTGAGAGATGAACTAATAAACATTCAAAAAAAAAAAAAGATGATTATATTTGATATTCACATCCGAACATGATTGTTCTGCAAAAACAAAAAGAAGAGTATTCATCACAGGAAGGCCTTGATTTGTGATGGTTAGTGGGAAGTGATCTCAACCGGTGAACGGTGAACGGTGTCCTGAGACAGAGGTCAAGACAAGGTGCTGCATTAAGTATTAATGAGGTGTGTGTGGAGCAGGGCAGAGGTTCTGCTCATTGACTCGTGGGGTTATAGAGGTCACACTCTCCACACATACACACACTCTCAGCTCATATTCGAGCCCTGCAGGGTTAGAGGACACTGCGGTGTGACGGGAATCGTCAGTGTATTCCTCTGCCGAATCTTTGGCCATCTAATTGCACAGTAATTGACATCCAGGATGGCTGAGCCGAGGACACGAGAAGGGAGGATTGAGTACGTTATTGTGTCATTGCTCAACTCATTCTGTTTAGATCATGTTTTGATTTTAGAACTATAAAACCTACAGTATCATTTTAATATATACATTTCTTGGGCTTCTAAATGATCAAAACTTTACTAAAAATCATGTTGCATACAATCTAATACATGCTTTCTGTAGTCTTATTGATAGTTTATCCTTTTTTCAAAGATTATTTAGTGTAATTGTAAAAACATCCACCTTCAGTTTGTGGTAAAAGTGTCTTTTTTAGAGTGAAATAAGCACTGGGTTTTATAAAGCAAACGTCAGAATAACTTCTATATTGTTAATCACATTTCAAAATGAACACTTACTGGACTGAAGTTTACTTGATTATCCATAATTGTTTTGAAAAATCTGATATAAATGTTAAAAATGATAAACAGGCTTTTGGGGCTTTTTATTTGTTCATCTCTCAAACATCATTGTACTGTATAGTATTATATATTTTTAAACTACAGAGCTTTGATCATAAAACTAAGAATTGAATCTGATATTAATATGCATTTACTGACAGGGTTGTTTTAATTTTCCAATTGA